>OY728165.1:2076554753-2076557253 GCA_963277665.1 Viscum album
GATCAAATCACTGAAACTACGACGTACGACTACTCACGACCCATTACTTCGGGATGGACCCAAACCAGGGCCGCAACTGATTTACATCAGTGGCCCATGCAAAGTCACTAATCAGCAACTTACATCCAAGAGGCACGACTCCTGACACTATGGGAGGGATAAGTCCATCGCGCGCTTTGCGACAAGAGAGAACTACAACGACAGAGAAACCAGAGCAACAACACCAAAACTATCTCACCACGACGATAGAAACACGACTTTCACCAGACTCTTTAAAATTTCCCCCGGGGGGTTCCTGACTACGCGCTGGCTTCACTCTGAGACCTTTTGGCTGGAGCTCTGATGGATGAAGCATCTTCTGCCTCGCAGTCAGGTTCTGATAATCCCAACAAGAAACATACATCTTTTGATTTGACAAAAGAAAGGACAAGATTTTAAAATTTAAAACACACCAGCATTGAAAGACGAGGTTCGTCAAAAGACCCATGAAGTTCCCATACATTTCAAACCCAAAACACCACCAGTATAACTACAACGATAAAAGATCCCTTAAACTGAAAGGAAACTTACACCAAGAACTCTGAACAAAGACCCAATAGCACATTACTTCTGAGAACACCCTCTGCGACGCTTTCTTGCAACGCCCCGACAAAATCGTCGCAAGTGACCCAGACGTCCACACGCCTGGCAGGGCTTCGGAGCGCTTGGGCACGATGACTTCTTGTGACCCCGCTTGCCACACTGATAACACACAATAATCTCTCGCTCCGAAGAGGTTGATGAAAGATCTCGAGGCCTCTTGATTCCATGACCTGATCCATCCACTTCCATTTGCTTACTCATCTCCTTTCCAGAACCTTCACCAGTGCTCATAGGGATCGAAGGAGGGAGAACTACTTCGAGCACTCCTGCCATCGCGGCTTCGACATAAAAAGCTTGTCTCGCCACATCGACAAAAGAAGTCAGGTTGGACTCTGACACCTTCGACTGCAGATCAGGGCAGAGACCCGCCTCGAAGCGTCGAGCCTTCACGGGGTCATTTGTGGCATACTCTGAATCATAAGGTACTAGCTCCACAAAGCGATGGAAATATTCTAACACAGATCTGTCACCCTGCTGCAGACAACACATCTCCATCCCCTTCCTCACCCTATCTTCCTCAGAGAAATACTGGCGAATGAACGAGGCCTTGAAAAACTCCCAAGTAACCTCTTGACGGGGCTTGTCCCGAGACACTGACTTCCACCACATCCACAGTGAACCTTCAAGCATGAAGGTCGCAAACTTGACCTTCAACGACTCAGGAAACTCAATGAGGCTAAAGTCCCTTTCAATCTTCCGCATCCACTCCTCTTCCACAGAGGATTTTGTGTGACCATAAAAGAGAGGTGGATCCAACTTCTGAAACTCAAGCATAAAATCCTTAGGTTGATCAACCGCACTACAATCACCCATCGAAGCTTCAAAGGGATAACCGCTGGACAAGGAAAAGTCAAAACCCCAATCAAGGCCAACTCAACGAATGAATAACAACCTCAAAATCAAACACTGCATAGGTGACAAGCTCGAAATCCGAGAAAACAAGTTATCATAACATCAAAACTTTTCTCTTTGAAAACATCTTTAATTTAGAACATGCTTAATGGGTTAAACCTTCGCCATTGGTATTCTTTAGAGCCTCACTCACATGCATGTATCCGTGCCACCCAGGGCATCCATCCACCATACCAGAAATCCATCCACATTTCCAACATACCACAATGCATGTGAGCACTCATCAGAACACCAAGGTCAAAACAAAGCAACTTCATTTTCCAAAAACAATTTATTCATACCACTTCTTTTAAAACAATATACAAATTTAACATGTCATTTCAAACAACCATTTTTTTTTCAAAACCAACTTTTCTAATTCAAACCACTTTCAAAAATCAAGGGGGACCCCAAAACAACTCAAACAGGGGACTAGTGTCAGTGGGTGTCTTGACCATATGGTTGGCGGCCATATGCCAAACACGTCACTGACACAGAGAGCCTTCTTGGACCATGCCCCTAGCTCCACATGGCTTGCCAGGCCATGCGGCTTAGGACTATTAGCCCAACTCCATTTGTCATACCCCAATCGCAAAACATTTCCATAAAAACCCAAACAAACCAATTAAACCGGACTTCCCATGGAAACCTGAGGATTAGTACGGGCAAGAGTTCGCGACGCTCTTCTCGCACCTACCCCTCAAGTCCTGACAATCCTACTCCATCTACCTTGACATCCCAAATAACAAAGGGCGCTCTGAAAAGTGAGGTCTGCTAAGAGCAAACCTCCTCTGATACCATTTTGTCACGAACCAACCCGGGTCGACCCTGAACTGGTCACCCGAGCCGGTCCGCGACATGGCCCGAGAGGCGTTCCCGATCCTCCCGGGCTGGCGACAAGTGCCAGGGCATCAACAGAGGCTATGGGAACGATTTCACCCAATATAAATAAATAAGACAGCGAAAA
>OY728165.1:2076562253-2076799753 GCA_963277665.1 Viscum album
TTCACCCACAGTGTGTTAGCACCTCGATGTGCTAAGGAAGAATAAGAGGACCTTAGGGCTCTAGGAGTTTCAACCAAGAATGAAGCAATCACATCACACTACCATCAAATGAAAATGATATGTAAAGCCATAATATTGCTTATCAAGATATTTTAGTTACTCATGCTTTTGTAACACATTGGTGAATTATGCTTTGGAAAACTCAAGCATTAGATGCATGAATATATAAAACTTCTGCATGTTTCTTCTTCTGAAATAGTTTCTTTTAAATGATGGCTTATATGGGAGGAAAAATAAATGATAACATTTTTTTATTTTGGTGAAAGTTTCAAGGAGCTACATACCATGGAAGAAAATCATAATTTGAATGCAATAAAAAATTTTGTACATCAATATATATATATATACACAAGGCTTTAGGTAATAGATCCTTCAACCTCCCTCTTGAAATAAAGCTTAAAATATTTTGTGCCATTTCACCTTATATTGTATCATATAAAATAATTTGTGAAACCATATTCAACTCTTTTTAATATCTTCCAAAACTCTTTTCGAAATCCATAATCAATTTCACCTTCTATCATATCATATGTGATACCTTGTGAATACCCATCCAAAACACTTTAAGATTAACTCTAAAACAGTTTTTAGAGAATCTCTCCAAGTCAAATTCAATCTCTATTCAATCAATAACAATGTGTGACCCCATGGGCCTTTACAACATTGGTAAAAAATATCAATTTCATCATTCATACATGTAAGCAAAGAACAACCTTTAACAAACCATGAATTCTCATATTTTTTCTTTGTCCAAGACATTGAGTGACCATGGGACATTAAACTTGTCAATATCATATATCCAACTCATCTATTCTCGATTCGTAGAGTGTACATTGATCCAATCAATGAATAAATTACATTTCATTCATCCTTATGGATAATCACATCACTTATCCCTTATCCGGATAGATATAAAATATCTACGTGAGGTCCTGTACTCCCATAGTCTATCTCAATTGAGGGATCAAATGTTATACTCATCATAAAAGAGGAAAAATATCATCTTGGTTAAGTTACAACCAACAACATGATCAACAACATACCCAACCACCCCCGTATTATCTAAGTCAATATTTAGACTTGCATAAGTAGGGTATCAAAGTATGAAGGATTTCATGCTAGTTATCTCACTAAACTTAGGTAATAAAGACTCAAATATGTTCCCTTCACACCTATTATACCTAATACATCAGTATTTCACTCCATGCGGTATACTTAGTAAGTCATCCAGTGCACTTAAAAAATCATAATCTTTATTTTGTGCCTCATGAGAATATTGTGTGTCTCTATAAAAATAATCGTACATACACTAATGTTAACATTTCATCATGACCTATAATACTCCATGAAGGACATAAGTTAGGGTAAAATCAATGTCATACTTTGAGTGGTCAATTATCATTGCACTTTATGAAATGAATATCTATATTTACATCTATGTAGCCAATGTGAAATAATGATAAAATGGAGGATGTCTTTAATATGATTGATTTTAATATTATTAAACTATTTAAGAGTATTTTACATAAGCATCATTTTATTATATCATATATGATAAACTGCTAGATCAACCTTCAATTTTCTACATTTTTTATTTTTTTTCTATCTAATTACATCATATGTAATTCAAGCCAAATCTCTATGTGATCATATGATAAAACAAACACACAACTCTGTAATGTCCCGACCTGGCCCACCTCTTAGACGGTGGCTGGACCGGTGGGTCACATGACCTCAAGCGCATCATCCCAAACGCTAGAGGCTTCCGACTAGCAATGAGGGCCTTTGTGTATGAGGGGGAGACTATACCCTCATAGGTAACAGGTATTATCACAGCGGAAGTAAAAAACAACTAATAATAAATAGTGGAATCATAAAAATGAATAAACTACAATATAAGCAATATAAATAATCCAACTGAATAATAATAATCAAGTGTAGAAGCTCACTAAATGATGTCATGCCATGGTGTCAATATAAAGTAAAAGTAAAAAAATAGGTATAAAGCATAATATCAACTAATAGGAAAGAAATAAAGAAAAAACTAAATCACGAGCAAGGCTCGGTCCTCTGTCCCAGTCTCAATCCTATACATCACGAAACAATAAAGCATCGAGAGTAGCATACTTCCATTTGTCAATAACTGCAAGCATGTAATCTACTCGGGTTTCAACGATGCCCGAGAAGGGTGTGAGATAAAATCCCAGCAGGTCATCACCCATGATTTATAAACCTTTCCATTTCATGCAACAATAAAATTAAGTGTTTTATTATACAACCATTTTAGATAATTAATTAAGTACCCTGAAATAAATAACTCATCCCGGGTTCCCAATGACACCCATCCCTAATCAAATGGTTTGACCTAATCCAGAAGTTTGAAATGAATACCTGTAAGAAGAATACACAAATTCATATATATAAAGACTGGAAGAGTAAAGAAAGAACAGGAAGGGTATACCCCCAAGCTTGTGCTTTGACTTGATGTCTTAGTCATGCGTCAACCAGGCATGCTTCGCATACTAGAAAATATCACAAATCTCAATAACTAACAACAATGTTAATATAATCCCTCAGTGCATCACTATTAAAATTCAAGTTGAGAGTTGGAGTCCAAGCCCATCCTAAAGGTATCAGTACATAACATACTTCAATTTATTCAATACCACCGAGCCCATCCAATGAAATCTTTCGAAATGCCAAGTATCTCTCGAGGCATGAATTTTCTATGAGTCCATTCCGGTCTCACAAAAAGGGGTTGATTGTAATTTGAGGATGGATTAGACCATTTCCAACAGATCCATCATGATGGGCCCTTCTCATAAGTATTAAAAAGCCTGGGGAAGTCTCGGTCTGACAAAGTCAAAGACATCACCCCCGACACATAGTGGTAACAATCAAGAATAGAGGGTCTAAGTGTGTCCCTTAATATGCGACCCACCTCCTTTCCCCACATTGAATTTAATTGATGTTTTAAAAGAAGAAGTTAAGAAATAATAATCATATGAAATTGCAGCTTGAAAACTAACCAGATACACCCGTGCATCACAAGGTATAAATTAAAACATTACATCATAACAACTTATCAAGGAAATATACCATATTAACATAAGAATATAATCCAATTTTTAAATAAATAAAAAATTCATCACAAAAAATCACCAATGATCCAACAATTCAAAGTTTGTGTTCAATGAAAACTAATTATTTAATTTAATTACAATAAAAATGGGTTGTGTAACACCTGCAGTTAATTAAATTAAAAAACCGGCAATCAGAAAAATATACCTACCATGTCAGAATGCCCAAAGGGGTGTACGAACTTGTTGAAACAATTAAAACAAATTAATTTAAGATAATTAAGGTTGAAACAATTAGGCGAAACAATTAAATTAATGAAATTGGGTGAAATTGCACAAAGCCGGTAGGCACCGACTAACGACACAATAGTGTGTTTTTATAACAAAAAAATGGAGGGAAAGTGATTAATCACCCTACCTTATAGTCATATATGACTCTAAGATCCTTAGTAGGATTTTATTTGACATAAAACGAACGAGAATGGAAGATTTTAGAAAAACCCCAAAATAGGGTAAAATTATTCTTTGATGAACTGCATGTTGGATACACAACGAAAACCTACGATTCCACTTATACAAGGTTAGTCTTGACCTAAGGTTTACTGCACACCTAACAATGAAGGAAACAGATGAAGGACAGAGGAGTAACATTCTTCCGAAGGGGTAGTAGGGTGGTGCGCCACCTAGGGGAGAGGGGGAGTGCGATGTGAGGGAGAGGAGGAGAGGAAGAGAGGAAAAAAGATAGAAAAGGAAGAAAAAGAAAAGAAAAAATAAGAGACAAATAAAAGAAAAATAAAAGGGAAAATAAAAATAAAAATAACGTAGAATAAAAGGATGTAAAAGAAAAAGATAAAAATAAAAAAAATGGAAATATCCCATTTTAATCACTTTTATTTATCATGTAACCCCCTTTCTATTTTATTGAAAAATTTCTTTTTATACCTTCTTTCATTGTTTAAAATATTTTTTGAATCTCTTATTATTCTTTTTCAAACATTAATTAATTATTTTAAATCCTAAAGACTGTGATAAAGTGCGAAATAACATCTCAAAAAACTTAGGATTTATTTAATTAATTTAAATAAACCAGTCTAGGACCGATAGTGGGGTGCACAGGCACATGCCCCGGGTCACTTTAAAGAAAAGGAAAACATAATTAAATACAGTTCATACCTGATTGAGGCTGAGATGTTATAACCTTCCCTCCTTAAGAAAAATCGTCCCCAAGTTTCCCTTCCGAGGGTAGTGGAATGTCGCTAGAGAAAAGTTCTGGCCACTACACACATACATCCGTATCTCATTCATATGTCTCATCCTAAATACATCTGTGTTTCCATAACACCCGAGCCAGAGGGACTGACTTGCCTCATGGGAATTTCATGTTATGGTTGATGATACTGATTGAATTCTCGGCAAATTATGCATCGATGTTAGGCTCTATTTCATCAGGGTAAAAATAATGATATGGGTCTAGATGGTATTGTCGGAGTTGAGATGCATGGAAAACGTTGTGAATGGCACAATGCCTCTGAGGTAGCAGTAACCGATAGGCTGCCGACCCAACTCTCTCCACTATCTTGAATGGCCCAACGTATCTTGGTGATAACTCCCTCGGTCTCTTAATCCTCCTGTGACCCAACCTAGGAGAAACACGTAGAAATAATCAATGTCCCACCTTGAACTCCAGAGATCTGCGATGACGATTGATATAAGAATTTTGTTTAGAATGAGTTGTAGTCATATTCTTATGAATCATCTAAACTTTCTCAGAAGTAACCTGAATGATATGAGGACCCAACAGAGCTTCCTCACCTACTTTGAGCTGGCATAAAGGTGAACGACATGTTCTACCGTAGAGGGCCTCATACGGATCCATTTGAATTGTCACCTGGAAGCTATTATTATTGGTGAACTTAACAATAGGTATAAGATTCTCCCAGGAACCTCCAAAATCAAGGATATAAGTTTGTAACATATCCTTTAACACTCATATAGTTCTCTCAGACTACCCATCGGTCTGAGGGTGATATGTAGTACTTAGAAGTACATGTGAACCCAGCGATGTTTGCAACCCTTGCAAGAACTTTGACATAAAGTAGGCATCCCTATCCGAGACAATAGAACAAGGTACGCCATGATGTCACACAATCTACCAAATATACATCCTTACTAACTCATCAATCGTAAAGGTCTCTCGAATTGTAAATAAGTGCGCAACCTTGGTCAACATATAGAAAACCACCCATACTGTATTGCTGACTTAAGGAGATCTTGGCAAGCCTATAACGAAATCCATGGTGATGTCATTCTATTTCCTTTCAGGAATGGATAGAGGTTATAGTAGTCCAGCAGGTCACTGGTTCTCTTCCTTCACCTTTTGGCAGGTGGAGCACTGAGTGATGAAACCTTCTATCCACTTTTTCATACCAAGCCACCAATACTGTCAACACATGTCTCTGAACATCTTGGTTAGCCCAGGATGAACTTCGTAAATGGAGGTGTGAGATTCCCTCATCATCTCTTCCTGTATACCTGAAGGTACCCATACACAGCCACAGTAAAGGAGAGTTTCACTACCATCAACAACCCAACAAGATGGTGGATTCTCTCCTATAATGATTTCCCTCATAATTATCCCCTCGGGATCAGTCAGTTGTTGCCTTCGAACTTGCTCTAAGAGAGAGGATGTAACTGTAAGAGCTGCTAGAACTAGTTTCCCACTATGCTCTTGTAACTCCGGATGCATATCTGAAAACAAGTCTATAATCTGCCACTCACTGCTAGATACCTGCACGGCCTATGTCTGTGTCTTGCGGCTTAAAGCATTCACCACACAATTACCCTTACCAGTGGTATTAGCAAGATCAAAGTCGAATTATTGCAAGTATTCGACCTACCTACGTTGCCTTAAGTTCAGGTATCTTTGAGAGGAGATTTATTTTATTCTTTTATTATCCGTGTAAAAAAAATCCTTTAACCAAAAAATAGTGTCTTCAATAGCCTAGAGCCCGAACCACATATGCTAACTCATGGTTATGTGTAGGATAGTTCCACTCATGAGGTCTCATCTGGCGGGGTATATAAGACACAACTCGATCACCCTACATCAAAACTATACCCAGTCCGATTCCTAAAGCATCAAAATAAATAGTATATCTCTTACCAGGCTTAGGAAGAACTGGGATTAGGGCTGAGTTTAGTCTTCCCTTTAACTCCAAAAATGACTTCTCACAAGCTTCTGACCAGATGAAATTTACAACATTCTTATTTAGGGTCATAATAGGTGCTGCTAAGTGGGAGAAATCCTGGATGAAAAGCTTGTAATAGCAAGAAATTCCCAAGAAACTATGGATGTTGAAGACACTCTTAGGCTGCTCCCATGAAACCACGACACTCACCTTTTCCAGGTCAACTGATACCCCTGTTTAAGATTTAATATTACCCAAGAAGTGTACATTATCAATCTAAAAGTGAAATTTTCTAAGCTTAGTGTATAGCTGGATCTCTCTCAGTTGACTCATGATGATCTCAATATGGGTTGCATGGTCATGACTGGAACACGAATACACTAAGATGTCATCAACAAAGACTACCACAATAGAATCAAGATACGTGTGAAAAACACAGTTCATTAGAGCTGTGAAGACTTTCAGTGCATTTTTTAGGCTAAATGGAATAACCAGATACTCGTACAAGTTATACCTATTTTAGAATTCCATACGTGGTATGTGAGATGGTCGCACACGCACCTGGTGATATCCTGACCTCAGATCAATCTTGTAGAAAATAGTTTCTCCTTAGATCTAGTCAAAGATATCATCTATACGAGGCAATGGATATCAATTCTTTAGCGTGAGTTGGTTGATTTGATGATAATTCACACATAACATGAAGTTACCGTATGAATTCTTGGAAAAAAGGACAGGTGAACCCCACGATGATGTTATAGGTCTAATGAAACCTTTAGCCTCAAGATCTTAAAGATGCTTTTTGAGTTCCTACAGCTCTGCTGGTTCTATCCTATAAGGAGTGGTAGATACTAGTGCTACAACATGTATAAGATTGATAGTGAAATCCACGTCTCTCATATGAGGTAAGCCAAAGAAATATTCAGGGAAGACGTCCCTAAAAAGTTCCACCATTGTAGGGAATTCAACTAGGTGTGTTCCCTAATCACTCAGGAAGAGACTTTCCAACTGATCTATCACTCTAACCAACTGTACATATTTAGTCTTAGCTCGGTCTTCCCGTATATATCATTTTACTTTGTGAAGATATGTGTCTCCCTCAGGGGATGTGAAGAACACCCGACGACGATAGCCATCCACTTGAGCACGATAAAAAGGAATCCAATTATAACAAGAATAAACTCGATGCCAAACATGTTGAGGATATGAATATTCCAAAAAAATAGGACCCACCTATCTCGTGGGGGAACTCGTGGAACTGGCGTATGACCTCTGTCCTGACCCCAAGCGGAGTGTCGAGAGAAATTACAATGCAATAGTACTCAATTGGAAAACCAAGACTTTTAACAACATCAGCAGATATAAAAAAGTGCGATGCACCAATATCAAAAAGAGTTGAAACTAAAGTAGAAGCTACTAGAATAGTACCTCTCATGGTAGATGGTATTTCACTCTGTTCCTCTGGTGATGATTGCACTGCATACATGAGACATGATCCACGAACCTGATATGCTTCCTGGTAGGCCTGAGTAGGTCCACTCTAATGATTTTGATAATCTAGAAATTGATTTCCTCAACCACAACCTACACCATTACCTTATCCTGATTAGCCAATGGAAAAATAACTTCCAGCATGCTGTGGAGTCATAGATCCCATACCTGATGGAGGTGTAGGTGAGAATCCTCTACCACTAGATACTGAAGAGATGGAACGATAAAAACACTGAAGGTGACCCATCCTGCCGCAACCTCAGCACTCCTTTGGATATCTCGTACACTGTTTCTTCTTGTGACCATCACTTACGCACTAATAACATGTTATATATCCCTCTACAGGTGCGGTTTGGCTAGGATTTTCCCCACGCGCACCTTAAAAATGGAATTTCCTACTACAAGAAGAGTCATCACCCTGTCTCACAACTAAACCACCCTGGCTCACTAGTTTAGCTTCCCTGACATTTCTCTTTGAGATTAGAGCCTAGTTTACGATCTCTATAATAGTGGTCAAATAAAATACGATCACCTACGAGCAGATTGTATACTCAAGCCCATCCTCAAAACGTCTCCTAGTAGTCTAAAAATCACCAGTCAGAGATGGGAAAAAACGCTAAAGTTGTATGAAACAGGTTTAATACTATTTAACAGTCATAACACCCCGTTGAAGATATAGAAACTCTTGCACAAGATCATCTCTCAGAGTCTGTGGAAAAAAGTGATTGTAAAAGGATGGTTGGAAGTCGGCCCAAACCATGTCACTGGCCTATTCATCCTGAGAAAAAACATCCCACCAGTTCTTGGTGGAGTATCGAAGCATGCAGAATGCTAATTTGACCCTTCTTTTTGGAAGCATCTTGAGGTGGTCTAAGATAGAACTTATAGAATCTATACATGACTCTGCAGCATGAGGACTGCCACTTCCTGAGAACGTGGAAGGGTGTTACTGCAGAAAGTCCCGCATGAGGTCTTCCATAGATGGGGCAGGTATTGGGATATTCTAAACTAACTGCATAATCCTAAGGAGGCTATTGAGCACTAGGGTCCCTCAGAAGATCAACAAGAGGTACCACTGGTGGTTCATGACCCGCCATCTCCGGTATGTGCCCATTGCCACTCTCTTGAGGTACGACACGAAGACATCACAAAGGCATTTGTCTACAATATCCAAACACACACCTTTTGATAAGGAGTAAAAAAGGTGATAAAATAGGTAAGAAAGAAAAAGAGGTTAGGTACATAGCCTACCTCTTGAGCACTAAACAACAGAGAACCCACTTCAAGAGACGAGTTTTGATATGGAAGAGACAACTCAAAAGGATTAATATAAAATTTCTATAGTACATTCCCATGTTATGTCTAGATAACATCTAACAGAATATCAAAACTTTATATTTAACAAACCATAACATCAAAATTTTACCACTAGGCACAACAACACTCATACACAAACAAGAAAATGCACACTGAAAGTTGATATGGCATGGAAATATGCATGGCATTTTAAATCCTATAGTGCCTATTATAATGCATGGAATGTTTTTCCCTCATATAATTGGGCTGCAATGGTATGCCCATTATTTCAGCAATACCAACACAATAACAACACAATAAAAGTGAGTCACCCATTAGTGAAATCATATCAACAGTAACTAGCATAATCAATATCTACAATCCCAACCAAGGAATTTGGGTTTTCCCCTATACATGGGTTAGCTACATCCAAGCACATAGTACATTCCAAATCCCTATATCCTAGTCTCCTATCTATCCCAAATTATAAGACAAAAGAAAAAACCACCTCTGATACCACTTTGTAATGTCCCGATCTGGTTCACCTCTAAGACGGTGGCCAGACCGTTGGGTCACATGACCTCAAGCCCATCTCCCCAAACAACAGAGGCTACCGACTAGCAGTGAGGGCCTTTGTGTCCAATGGGAAGACTATGAATTCATAGGTAATAGGTATTATCATAGTAGAAGTAAACAAAAACTAATAACAAATAGTGGAAGCATATAAATTAATAAACTACATCAGAAGAAATATAAATAATCCAACTGAATATTAATAATCAAGTATGGAAGATCACAAATTGTTGTCATGCCATGGTGTTAATCTAAACTAAAAGTACGAAAAACATGTCCCACCCCGGCCCTGGACTTCCCCAAAGCCAGTGCGTAGTTGAAATAAAACATATCATGTAAATTTTTTATAAAAAGTAATTATAAAAACTCACATCATGATCCACTAAAGAGGATATTTTTGGTTAAGGTTCAGGAGAATCAGATATAATTATTACATTTCTTTCAGAACTGGAATAGGAAAAAACACCGAAAAGCTGCCACCGAACAGAGTAACTCAAATCTACTAAACCTGTAAAATTTAAATTAAAATGTAGGGTGAGCATATGAATTCCTAGTAAGGGGTTTTAAAATAAAATAATTCTAAAATGGAAACCTCTTCAAAAAATTCCTTTAAAATTATTTAAAAAACATTTTTGTAAATAAATCATAAGATAACATTTTATCACAAAATAAAAGTGAAAATTTCAAGGAATATTAACCGGGTAATAATAATACCTATTCCAATAATAGGCATGCTCATAAAAAATATAGGGTGTGCAACATATAAAATAATATTCATTCTAACTTTAATAGGTATGAAAACCAGAAGTACAAGTGCCAGATTCACAACCGGAAGCAATACATGATCAGAGTTACACAGAAAATAATAACTTCAATTTCTTTCATTACTAACTCTAAGCCGTAAACTGGCTGATAAATTCTTTGAATACTGAACAACAATCCAAAAGCATTTAATTCTTTTGATTCTCATAAGTATAAGATATTTAACCATGAATATTCTACTAGTCGAATATTCATTTGGTTAATTAAATTACATAGTCACAATGAGGGAAGTGAATATGATGGAATGTGTCAAAGCCTCATTCCCGGACCATAATCTCTTTGTCAAGGCCTCATGCTAAGACCATAAATAAAATTGGGAAAGACCTCGACCAATTCCACCTATATTTTGTCTCATGAGACCTACCGATGCATCGAGGATTTATAAAGGGCCCTACCCATCACATAATAAGTCCAATGAATTCCTCATTTCTATAAATCAAAGTGCTCATACAACATTGATTAATTATATTACTTATTATCCAGGTGTCACATATTACCTGGTTTCTTATTTCATATTATTCAAAGTGACCCATACCACTTTGAATAATTTAGTTATTTAATCCATATATGGTCATAACAGTTTAATTACATTCTTTATCATTAAAATATATATATATGTATAGTGATTCATTCACTTAAGTGGAACCAAAAAAACCAAAAATTTCATGGAAATTTAATAAATGACATGTATGGTAGGCATATTATAGCATGTGTGATGACAACTAATGCATAAAAAGAAATATAAGTTTGTCACATAAATTGATAACCCTAAATTCTAAAGTCTTATTATTAATATACATATTGGAAATTCATCATAGATTGGATGCATAACTATTTTAAAGGTGAAAAAAATATTTCATGTGGGGTATTAAACACATCGATGTAAAAAAATTTATTACTTATATGTTTATGTAATACATATTACAAAGATAATCTAAATTATTTACACACAATGTTAAGAATTGAAAATAAACCATAACTAATACCATTTAATATTTATGAAAATATGTGAATCATACATATGTGTATAGAAATTAGCACATCCCAAAAATTATACTCATGAACTCTAAACACATCAAAAGTATAACATTTGGAAAATCCAAAATTATCTAGGGTTCAGTGTTGTGTAAATATATTTATACACAAGGGTGTATATAATGATTTTTAGTTTTAAATAAAAACCTTTCATATTTCAAAAACAATAGGTTTTATACATTATTAACAATCCTTGGAAAATTCTAAATAATATTCAGGATCAAAGTTTATATATATATGCATAGATTCTCATATACGAATATACATAATGTTTTAAAGGGTATACACTAAAAATACTTAGGCACATACATGACTTAAATATATTTGGCACTTTAATTAACAAGGGTACCTAAATTTTAATTCATGACATAAAATTTAAAAGGTTTAATAAAAAACTCATATATATGATTATGTAAACATTGACATAGATATATATAATTTATATGTATAACCGATTATACATAATATATATATAAGGGTCTTGCACCAAAATTAAATGATACTTATATGTTTAAACATATTTGAGACATTAGTTAAAACAAGGTTTCATTAATTTTAAAAACATGTCATTAAATATAAAAGGTTTTGTTTATGAAATATATATAAATATATATGCTTATGTATATTTCAATTTATGTAGAATCACAAAACTTCACAAATCCTTTGAATGATAAAGAATTAAGAACATCATGTTGGATTATGGAATCACCATCTTAGAAGGAATCGATAAGTCTTATACTCAACTGTATATATATATACACATATATAAATCTATATGTTTATATATATAAATACAAACTGAAATAAGGGATGAAAACTAGGGACCCTTACCTAGTTCGAAGGAGGATAGGTCCGGAGAGACTTGATGGAGGCACGAGAGAGGAAAAACACCCTAGGGTTCAGGTACCAAAAGAGTTACATATATAAATTATATATAATATATTATAATGCAACTGGAATGGAAAACCAAGGCTTCTGTGGTTTAAAATAAAACTGATGGTGTTAGTTTTGTGGAGTACAAGTGAAAGGAGGGTCCGCTGGTGTCACAGGTGTGGAAGAAAAAAAGAAAAGAGAGAAGAAAGGCTAGTAGTTCAGCACACGTGCGACAAAGAAGGGGAAGCCAATAGGGGAGAAAACTAGAAAGAAACAGATAGTCGAGATTAAAGCATACCTGATCGGACGACTAAGAAGGATTCAATGGTTTAAAAAAAATATGGATGGTCGTGATTAGATCGCGATGGATCAGATGGCTACAACGTGACATGGTGATTTTAAAAGGAAGAAATGTATGTGATTAGATCCCAATGGATCGGATGACACAAAAATATGCGGTGGATATACCATGGATATGGGGGTTTGATAGCTGGACAGATCAAACATTCGGCATTCCACACAACGATATCTGACGGCCAAAATCTGATCCTAGCTAAAAAATCCCATCCAACATCGAAACAGGGTGGCTTCCAGAGCCCCCTTATAAGCGTGGAGCTCTAAGATGAGGATCAGATTACTCCTTCCCCCCTCCTGGTATAGCCCCATACTGAGTTCTATATGGGCGCGCTCCTGCGCCCACCCACACCGTCGTGCCACCTCGCACGGTGGAACACTCTTTTCTCCTACTCATGCACACACCTGTGCGCACTTGGGGGTTACTATGCACCCCTATGCACGCGGTACCTGGAACACACCCATGTTCACAACCCTAGTCCATTACCAGGGTATGATTGAGATGCCCACCATGGCCTTGATTGGCTGCCTAAATGGTGGCCCTCAGCTAGGTGGGGTACTCATCTATATATTGGCAAAGTAAAAGTTATTTTTTGTTGAATATAAAAATAGGGTTTCATATACATATATAGGTGTCTTAAAACAAATATGAATTCTCTATTATGACCAAAAAAAGTCCTAAAACCAATATTTTCCTTAGTTTTATAAATTCTAATGTTTCAAAACACAATGTTATTAATTAAAATTTAATACATCAAAATGAAAACCTTATACTAGTATTATAAATATCATAGACATAGTTTTAGTTAAAACCTTGTTGTTATACATATAGGGATGAAAAAAATTTATTAATGTTTTTTAAAAAACTTAAAATATACTTAATTCCCCAAGTATATCTAAAATATTAAATACAATAATAGTTATTATTTTCATTTTTCTAAGGCACAATTTAAAATTCAAAATATGTTTATTTGTACCAAAAACAAGTACATACTTCTCTTGGTATTTATTTTTTAAAAAAAGGGTTATGATTCAAACCCATTTTACTTTAATTCATTATCATTCTAGTATGTATACAATATGATTTTATTATAACATTTTTACAGTTGTAAAATTAATGCACACTAGAAAAATAATTATACCAATATATTTTAAATTAAACCACCAAAATAACCAATGGATATAAGGTCTTATAGCCATTGGAGACTCAACAATCACCTAATGGAGGCAATAGTTGGATTGATTTAGGGTCTTATAAAAGAACAAATTAGGGTGTTACATATTCAAAATTTCTTGGTTAAGATGGTGCACATCATCCCACTTATTCTTAGTGTGGTTGCAGTGGCTTTGGCCATACTGATGTCCATTGTGACAGATCTGAAAGACCCTAACTATCTTCTTGGGGGTTTTGTTGTATTGGGTGGTCTCCCTGTAATTCATATAGGCCTCTTAATAAGTATTTTTGAATAGTATTATTTCCATTGATCTTATTGTAATGTAAACACATTGGTGTTTAATTAAATAAAACACCCTTTGTTTAGTTTGCATGTTTTGTTTGGATAGCATGAAAATTAAATAGATTTAAACCATAATATTATTATTACGTGTGAAAAATGTTTTAGGCATCACATTATTCCACCCTACAAAGAATTTCATCCTCACAATTCTAAAATTCTCGTACACAAATACAAAAAAAATAGACATACAATACTCTCAAGGATTCTTCACCGGGACCACCATCGTGGGTAGGGTCCTGATGAACATAGGTGGATTCCTAGGGTAGTATTAGCTCCTCAATATTCTTGGTCCAGATACACTGTGGACAGCTAGGGTCAAACTCGTGCATAAAGCACTCAACCTTCCATAGAAAGGAATGAGAGGTGTGGAAGTCAGAGATTTCAGAGTGGATTCATTTCCTATAAATCTCTCGATTTACATTGTGCTTGAAAAAATTGATGTCATAGAGTTCCCCATACATACTAAAACTCAGGACTTGGAATAGGTAGGCCGCTCGATGGTCACCTTCCAAAGCGGCATCTGGAAACTTACCTACAGCTCAGTAGTTATCAGCCAAAGTGAAACATAGAAAAATCCCTTTGTGATATTTTCCTCTCTGCCTATATTCTTTAAATTTTTCATTTGTAATACGATAATAGGAGAAATTGTCTCCTTGGTAGAGATGGAAGATGTTTGGACAATTCAACACCCGATAGAGTTTTTTGCAAGTCAAAAATAAGTTTGCATAGGGCTGGTATTATTATGAGCTTGTATTGACAATTATAATCTCTAAAAGTTTTGTAGGTAGTGATAATAGATTGGTTGGTGAACTCATGTCTTTTATCTGAAAATTTTCAAGAGACATGTTTTACTCAGTAAGACATAATTATATTAAAACAGAGGTGTTATTTGTAAAGATATATACTAAAGCATAACATATAATATTATTTATTGAAAGAAAACATTCATGGAATTCAACTGGGTGATACATAATTATTTTCTCTCTCTCACTACTCATTGGTGTAGAATCCTTGACATTCCTTGAGGTGTCACTTCATAAGTACCACCGATTTTAGTGATTTCCCCAATTCCCAAATAAGCGGATCCCCAAAGCGGTTCTAAATTCTTTAATATCTTGGGTCTAGGTACAATGTGGGAAACTAGGATTAACCGCATGTTAACATATAAAGTTTAGTGTGAGATAAGTATGTTGAGTATTAATTTGAGTGACATCAGTTTGAAATTGACGTCGAAAAAGTAAATGGGTAGTCTTTCTTTCAAGGGCTCCAAAGTCCAAAATTTGTCCATGGAGACAGTATGTCAAAATTTGACATAGGTATGCTGCTCAGAGGTCACCCTCTAGGGAAGACTATTGTCATTATTCTAGATATGTATCATTCCTGACTAGAGTTAATCATTTAAATAATCCCTCAATGTATTTCCCTTACCGTGCATAGAACTGGATTTGAGCATTCATCATCAAAAAATAGTCGAAGCCTCCTCCTCAGTGGAGATGGAGTACACGAGTAGAATTTGATATACGGTAGAGGTGTTTTCACAAAAAATGAAGGCTTTTAAAAATCTCGTAGCCTTAAAAAAATTATTTTTCTACTATAGTTTCTAACACTTCCATTGGAAGAGACAACATTCTTGATTCATCTTCCATCTGAATTTTTTTAAAGAAACTTCTACTTAGTAAGACACAATCATGTTTTTAATATTGTTCTAATTTTCTAGGGTTTTCTAATCCAATCCACTGATACCAACTATCACACCCTGACCTTGGACTACCCTGAAGCTGGTGCAAAGTTGAAATAAAACATGGCGTGTAATTTTTTTTTATAAAATGGAATGCAGAAAACACACACCATGTTCCACTAAGGAGGATATTTTTGGTTTAGGTCCTAGAGAATCAGATACAATTATTACATTTCTTTCAAAATTGGAAGAGTAAGAAACTCCACAAAGCTACCACTGATCAAAGTAACTAAAATCTATTAAACCTATAAAATTTAAATTAAAATGTAGGGTGAGCATATGACTTCCGAGTAAGGGGTTTTAAAATAAAATAATGCTAAAATTGAAACCTCTTGCAAAAATTCTTTTAAAACTACTTATAAAATATTTTCATAAGGAAAGCATAACATAACAGTGAAAATTTCAAGTAATATTAATTGGGTTATCATGAAACATATTCCAATCATAGGCATTCTCATACAAAATATAGGGTGTTCAACATATAAAGTAAGAGTCATTCTAACTTTAATAAGTATGAAAAGAGGAAGTACAAGTGGAAAATTCACAATAGGAAGTAATAAATGATCAGAGTCACCCATAAAATAATAACTTCAATTTCGTTCGTTACTAACTATAAGCCGTAAACTGGAAGATAAATTCTCTGAATGCTGAACAACATGCGATAAACATTTACTTCTTCTGATTCTCATAAGTATAAGCTCTTTAACCATGAATATTATACTATTTGAATATTCATTTGGTTAATTAAATTACAGAGTCACAATGAGAGAAGTTCATATTATGGACTATGTCAAGGACTTGTGCCATGACCATAATCTCTGTGTCAAGGCCTCATTCCAAGACCATAAATAAAATTGGGAAAGGCCTCGACCAATTCTATGTCTAGTTTGTCTCATGAGTCCTACCAATGCATCGAGGGGCTATAGTAGGCCCCACCTTTCACATAATAATTCCAATTCATTATTCATTTCTATAATTCAAAGTTATCATACCACTTTGATTTATAATATTACTTATTATCCAGGTGTCACATATTACTTAGTTTCTTATTTCATATTTTTAAAAGTGTCTCATACCACTTTGAATAATTTAGTTATTTAATCCATATATGGTCATAACAGTTTTAATTACATTATTTAGCATTCATATATATATATATATGTGTGTGTATAGTGATTCATGAAATTAAGTGTAAAAAACAAAACCAAAAATTTCATGGAAATTTAATAAATGACATGTATGGTAGGAAAATTATAGTATGTGTGATGACAACTATTCATAAAAAGAAATACAGGTTTTGTCACATAAAATGATAACCCTAAATTATAAAATATTATTAATAACATACATAATGGAAATTCATCATAGATTGGATGCATAACTATTTTAAAGGTGAACAAAATATTTTATGTGGGGTATTAAACACATCGATGTCCAAATGTTTATTACTTGTATTATTATGTAATACATATTTCAAGGATACTCTAAATTATTTACACATAATGTTAAGAATTGAAAATCCACCATAACTAATACCATTTAATATTTATGAAAATAAGTGAATCATATATATGTGTATAAACATCAGAAAATCGCAAAAATTATACTCATGAATCCTAAACACATAAAAAGTATAACATTTGTAAAATCCAAAATTATCTAGGTTTTAGTGTTGTGTAAATCTGTTTATACACAAGGGTGTATATAATTATTTGTAGTTTTAAATAGAAACCTTTCATATTTCAAAAACAACATGTGTTATACATTCTTAGTAATCCTTGGAAAATTATAAATAAGATTCTGGATCAGAGTTTATATGTTTACGCATAGATTCACATATCCAAATATACATAATGTTTTAAAGGTTTTACACTAAAAATAAAAAGAAACCAACATTACATAAATATATTAAGCACATTAATTAACAAGGGTCTCTAAATTTTAAACCCTGATATAAAATTTAAAAGGATTATTAAACAAACTCATATGTATGCTTATGTAAACATCGATATACATATATATAATTTATATGTATAACTGATTATATATAATATATATATAAGGGACTTACACCAAAACTAAATGATACTTATATGTTTAACCATATTAGAGAAATTAGTTAGAAAAAGGGTTCATTAATTTTCAAAACATTCTATTCAATATAAAAGGTTTTGTTTATGAAATATACACACATATATATGCTATGTATATTTCAATTTATGTATAATCAAAAAACATCACACATCCTTTGCAGGATAAAGAATTAAGAACTTCATGTAGGATTAAGGACTCACCATCTTAGAAGGAATTAGTAGGTCTTATACTCAACTTTATATATATATATATATATATATGTATATACATCTATATGTATATATATAAAAATCTAAACCGAAACAAGGCAAGACAACTAGGGACCCTTACCTGGTTCAAAGGAGGATAGGTTCGGAGAGGCTTGATGGAGGCACTGGAGGGGAAAACAGCCCTAGGGTTCGAGTACCAAAAGAGTTACATATAAAAATTATATATAATATATTATAATGCAACTATCATGGAAAACCAAGGAATCCTTGGTTTAAAATAAAATTGAGGGTGTCAGTTTTGTGGAAAACAGCTGAAAGGAGGGGCCACTGCTATCACGGGTGTGGAAGAAAAAAAGAAAAGAGAGAAGCGAGGATACTGGTTCAGTGCATGTGGGAGGAAGTAGAGGAAGGCGACGAGGGAGAAAACCAGAAATAAATAGAAGGTTGATATTAATGTATAGCTGATCGGATAGCTAAGAAGGATTTGAAAGTTTAAAAAAATATGGACGGTCACGATTAGATTGCATTGGAGCGGACGTCTACGGCATGACACAATGATTCTAAAAATAAATAACGACAGTGATTATATCTCTATGGATCAAACAACGTAAAAAATGCGATGGATATACCATGGTCGCAGGGTTTCGATAGTTGGATTGATCAGATAGTCTGAGTTCCATGTGGTGAGATCTGATGACCCAAATCTGATCCCATCTGAAAAATCCCATCGCACATTGAAACAGGGAGGCTTCCAGAGCCCCCTTATAAGCCTGGAGATCCAAGTTGAGGCTCATATTAATTTTTCCTCCCCCTGGTACTGCCCCGCACCGGGTTCTCGGTGTGCACAATCCTGTGCCCACCCATGCCGCCATGCCGCCTTGCACGATGGCACTCTCTGGTTCTTCTACACACGCACACACTCGTGCACGCTTGGGGCTTAGTATGCACCCCTATGGGCATGCGACATGGCACACAACCATGCTCACAGCCCTGGTCCATTTCTAGTGGATGATTGAGATTCCCACTAGGGCATTGAGTGGCTACCTATATAGTGGCCCTCGGCTAGGCGGTGTACTCATCTATATTTTGGAAAAGAAAAAGTTATTTTTAGATAAATATAAAAATAGGTTTTCATATACATATATAGGTGTCTTCAAACAAATATGAATTCTATATTATGACCAAATGAAGTACTAAAACCAATATTATCCTTTGTTTTATAAATACTAATGTTTTAAAACACAAAGTTATAGATTAAAATTTAATACATCATAATGAAAACCTTATACTAGTATTATAAAAATCAAAGACATGGTTTTATTTAAAACCTTGTTTTTATACATCTAGGGATGAAAAAAATTATAATTATTTTTCAAAACATTTAAAATATACTTAATTGACAATGTATAGCTAAAATAATGAATACAAAAATTGTTATTATTTTCATTTTTCCAAAGCACAATTTCTAATTCAAATTATGTTTCTTTATACCAAAACAAAGTACATACTTTGCTTGTTATTTCTTTTAAAACACTAGGGTTATGATTCAAACCCACCTTACTTTAAGTCATTATCCTTCTAGTATTTATACAAAAAATATTTTATTAAAACATGTTTATAGTTATAACATTAATTCACACTAGAAAAATCATTATACTAGGATATTTTAAATTAAACCCCCAAAATAACCAATGTCTATAAGGTCATATAGCCGTTAGAGACTCAACGGTCACCTAAAGGAGGAGACGTTTGGATTGCTTTAGGGTCTTATACAAGAATGAATTAAAGTGTTCCATATTCAAAATTTCTTGTAAAAGAAGGTGCATATCATCCCACTGATGCTCAGTGTGGTTGTAGTGGCTCTGGCTTTACTGATGTTCATTGTGACGGATCTGAAGGACCCTTACTATCTTCTTGGGGTTTTTGTTGTATTGGGGGTCTCCCAATAATTCTAAAAGGTATCTTAATAGGTATTTTTGGGTAGTATGGTTTCCTTTGATCTTTTTGTAATGTAAGCACTTTGGTGTTTAATTAAATAAAATTCCCTATGTTTATTTTTCATGTTTTGTTCAGATCACATGAAAATTAAATAGATTAAAATCATAATATTATTATTAAATGTGAAAAAGGTTTGGGGCATCACAAAATAGGTCTCTAGAATACTATCAACTAAATTTAATGAAATAAAAAAAACTACATCATGAGAAAGGCTCGGTCCTCTTCCCCAATCTCCATCCTAAGTGGAACGAAACAATCAATCATCAAGAGCAACACGCTTCCCTTTGTCAATACCTGCAAGCATGTAATCTGCTCAGTTGCCAACAATGCCTGATCAAGGTGTGAAATAAAATCCCAATAGGATGGCACCCATGGCATCTAAACCTTTCCGTTTCATGCAACAATAAAATTTTGTGTTCCATTATATAACAATTTCAGATAATTAATTAAGTACACTGAAATAAATAACTCGACTCGGGTTCCCAACAGCAGTCGTCCCTAATCACCTACTTTGGCCTAAGATGAAAGTATGAAAAGAGTACCTATAAGTAGAATAAAAAAATCATACATATAAATACTAGAAGAGTATGGTAATACAAGGAAGGGAATACCCCAAGCTTGTTCTTTGACTTGGGGTCTAAGCCATGTGTCAACCAGGTGTGTTTCAACATAGCAGAAAATATAAAAAATCTCAAGAACTAACAACTGTGTTAATATAAACCCTCAGTGCATCATTATTAGGGTTCATGCTGAGAGATGGAGTCTGATCCCATACTGATGGTATCACTATGGAACATCCTTCATTTTAACCAATACCACTGAGCCTGCCCAAGGAAATCTTTCGAAAGGCCAAGTATCTCTTGAGGCATGGATTTACCATGAGTCCGCTCCGATCTCAAAAAAGGGGTCGAGTGTCATATGAGGATGGATTAACCACATTTACAACAAATCTGTCTTGATGGGCCCTTTTTGAACTGGTGTCACTAATAAGTATTATAAATCCCAGGTAAGTCTCTATCTAGAAAATCCAAAGACACCACCCCCGACGCATAGTGGTAACAGTCATGAACAGAGTATCTAAGAATGGACATTAATACAGGACCCACCTCTTTTCCCCACCCTAAATTTAATTAATGTTTTCATAGAAGTAGATATGACATAGTAATCATATTAAATTACAGCTTTAAAACTAACCTGATACATTCATGCATCACAAATAATAAATTAAACATTGTATCATAAGAACTTAACAAGGAAATATATCGTATCAAAATAAGTAGATAATTTAAATTTTAAATAAATAAATAGTTCAAGACAAAAAATTACCAATGATTCAACAATTCAAAGTTTTTTTTAATGAAAAAAAATTATTTAATTTAATTACAATAAAAATGGTATGCACAACACCTCTATTTAATTAAATTAAAAATCCAGCTAACAGAAAAATATACCAACCATGTGGGTACACCCAAAGGGGTGTCCAAACTTTTTGAAACAATTAAAAAAAATTAATTTAAGATAATTAAGGGTGAAACCATTAGGAAAAACAATTATATTAGTGAAATTGGGTGAAACTTCAGAAAGTTGGTAGGCACCGACTAACGACACAACGAAGCATTTTTATGAACCATAACTAAATGGAGGAAAAGTGAGTAGAAACCCTAAATTATAGTCATAGACAACTCTAAGATATGAAGTAGGCTTTGATTTGACATAAAACCGAAGAAAACGGAATATTTTAAGAAAACACCAAAATAGGGTAAAATCCTTCCATGACAAACTATGCACAGGATACACAATAAAAACCTATGATTCCACTTGTTCAAGGTTATCCTTTCCATAAGGTTTATTTTTTAGATAATGAACCAAAAAATGGATGATGGATGGAGGAGCGGTGGTCTTCTGAAGGGGCTGTAGGGTGGTGCACCACCTAGGTGAGAGGGGGAGTGCGATGCGAGGGAGAGGGGGAGAGGAATAGAGGGAAAAAGAGAGAAAAAGAATAAAAAGAAAATATAAAATAATAAAAAAATAAAAGAAAAATAAAATAGAAAATAAAAAGAAAAATAAAATAGAATAAAAGGATGGAAATGAAAAAGATAAAAATAAATAAAAATGGAAATCTCCCTTTTTAATTACTTTTTCCCCGTAACCTCCAGTCTATTTTATTTCAAAATTTCCTTTTATCCATTCTTTCATTCTTTTAAATCTTTTTTTGAATCTATTATTATTATTTTTCAAACATTAATTAATTATTTTTAATCCCGAACACCATGCTAAATCGCGACCTAACATCTCATAAAATTTAGCAGTTATTTAATTAATTTAAATAATGTTTCCTGAGACCAGCAACATGGTGTGCAGACATGAGTCCCAGGTCGCTTTAAGAAAAATGACTACATAATTAATGATGGTCTATATCCGATTAAGTCCTGGACGTTACAACTCTTTAGCAAGAAACATCTATAAATAAATATTGAATAATTGTGATATTTAGAAATCATATTCCAAACTGTTCAACTTCTTGAACATATTCAAAATTCTTAACTTCACAACACCAAATGTTATGATATTGAATTTTTTTGTCTACTTAGAACTTTTTCTAAGTTCTTCATCATAATTATTGGAAACCTATTCCATCAAATTTTTTTCATTGAAATGATGTAACTACTTACAATATTACTTACTAATACATTTTATATTCTTTTAGGATATTTAGTAAAATTATCTTTAAACTTAATCTGGTATACCCTTTTAACTTTGATCTTCTCTTACGTCCAAACATAAACCCACTAAAATCTTAGAGACTATATTTTTCTTATAACATCTTTCGAACATAAACAAAATTTTTTGTGCTTTCAAAATAACAATTATTTCCTTTTGATGAGAATATTTTACAAATAAAATATTATTCCGTATCATATGAGGTATTCTATGTGTTTGGAACATTTTCATTTAAAAAAAGGCTTTATGAAAATATACCACCAATGGGTTGTAGGAACACATTCCCTCTTATTTTTAAAAAATATTTGGTTGAACATTATTAAAGTAAAAGAGTGTGATACCCATTCCCCAAGGTCCCTCTCTAAGGGAGGGTTATTTTATAAGGAATAATAAAGACCACATTATGCCAGAAGATTGATATAGGACACATACTCCAATACTCCCCTCAAGCTAGGTGTACCTAGCATCAACACATAAAAAAAACAAAGCAATCAATAGATGATGCAACCCCCCCACCCTCAAGTTGGACATACCATGCTTGATTACAAAAAAAAAGACAAAATAAAGAAAAGATAAACCACCATGACTACTGATCCTCCTTAGGAAGGTAATGACTGATGGAAGAATTTGTTGAAAAGGATGTTCCAACAAGGCACCGGGAAAGCTACATAGGTGGGGCCATATAACGGAGTGCTGGGAAATCCACACTAGCAGACTAGTCATCGGAGTGTTGGGAAACCCACATGGGTAGGGCCAGTCGATGAAGCATCGGGAAATCCACACTGGTGGGGATGGTTAAGGGAATGATGAAAAAGTCAGATATCGAGACTCTAGGAAAGCCACACAATCGGTCTGGTCAATGGAACACCGGGAAATCTGCATAGGCAGGCCGGTAGTTAGGACACCGGGAAAGCTGGCTGTCATCGCTCAGGGAGGTAGCGAGCTGGGTGGAGGGGCTATCGTGGTCACTAGAGAAAGGCTGTCTAAGGCTTCACATAGGGAGGTACACAAGGAGGGGAAGACGAGCAGACATGGTTTGATCACATTGTGTACATGAGAGTGGAGGAGACGTTGAGGCTTGATAAGTCCAAGAGGGACAACCACTAGAGGAGATGTTGTGGGATCCAGTGGTGCTTTGGGATCTGGTGGGGCTGTGGGATCTGGCGGTGATGAGTGGGAGGGCTGGACCAGCACAGGAAGGGATGAAGGGGTCCATTCGGCAGAGTTCCAGACACAAGTCATGGGCACAAGGCCAGATAGGTCCATTCGATAGAGTTCCATACATGAGTCATAATGAGTAAGGCTGGAGGGGTCTGTTTGATAGAGCACTATATGGTAGAGATGCACGTAGGAGCCCACAAGTGTTTCTGATAGGTGGGAGAGCTGCCATCGGTAGGAACGATGAATGGGGCACAACAGAGAAGGTGCGCACGAAGCCAGATGTGAGGCTAAAGAATACCGTCGTGAGGGAGAAGTGTCAGGATTCATTGGAGCATCACCATAGAGAAGCCATACATAGGGATAGAGGGATCCATTGGGAGGGAGGAACTAGGAGGGATTCATTGTACGTAGTGAGGGAGATGATGGATGAGGGAAATGAAATTATGGAGTAAATCTAGCAGGGGTAGGATGATTTTGATAGGCCTAGCCCCCCCCCCCCCCACAGGGGGGGGGCGTAGATCCTCCGAGTAGTGGAAAAAAGTTGATGGGAGGGAGGGTTGTTTTACCTCCTTTGATACCATGTTAAAGTAAAAGAGTGTGAGACCCAATCCCAAAGGTCCTTCTCTAAGGTATTCCTTGAATTTATTTTATAATTAATAATAAAGACCACATCAGACCACATGTCTGATGATGGAAGCAGTTTCGAACAAATATTTTATCCTGGATAAATTATTTTTATCCATATCTTCTCAAAACATTTTATAAAAATTTATGAATCCCAAACCATGTGTTTATATTTAATCATCTCATGTTGTTCATAAATACTATTTGTTATCAAACATCTTCTTTTATCAAATAAGATAAATGAGATGAAAGCACACATCTTTGAGCTATAAAATCTTTTACATTTAAATTTTTGATGTAGTAACTATTTTCTTCATCTCATGAATATAAATTACAAGTTTAATCAATTTTTCTTTTGATTTTTAACTCCTTTATATTTAAAAAAACTTTGTAAATTATACATTTGGTATCACATATACCTTTTAAAATCAAAGAAATAATTTTAATAACATCCATACCTGACATGGACATTCCACAGTGTTTTACAAACTTCTTCACATATATCTTGAATAATACAATCATATTGAGTTATTACCCCATCTTGATTACCCTTGGTTTTGATGACGTTTATTGAATTATTTAAGAAACATTGTTTTACTTTTCAACCTACTTTTTTTCTTTTGGATTGAACTTTTACCTACTTTTAACATCTATACAGTACTTTAGAACCTAGAAATCTTATTACTAGTTAATATATATTACAAACACTTTATGAATATTGGGTAAATCTACATTAAATTCAATCATATTGTCGAAAAATTTCCATATATGATAATAGGATGAATTCCCTAACATGAAAAATCCATTTTTAGTCACCCCTTAATGTATGTTATAGAATTAAATAAATCATAATGATGTGTATCGGTAACACCAATCCCATTTCATTAAACTAAAAAATGTTTACTTGCTCATATTAATAGAAAAAGGCGAAAAAAACACATATTTATGAAATATTCATCTGATCCCGAAGTATTCGAGTATCCAATATAGCAACACTTTTTCTTTATCACTTTGACATCAACTTCAATCTTGATGATTCATTTTTTCATTTATTTCAGCTTCTGATGTCCTTTATATTTATAACACATGTATAATATAAATTTTTTATCACATACCATTCAAATAAAAGAAATGAATTCTATAACATTAATACCAGAAGTGGATGCTCCATGAGGCTTCTTGTGTCCCTTTAGGTAATATGGAAAATTTCTTCTTTAATGACCAACTTTTCCACAATAAATTCATTGTTTATTTTCTTTCTCAATTTTATTGGCAGTGTAGACTTTCTACGACCTATTCCCTTATTGGCCATAACCTTTATCCATCTCTTTCTGTACCATCATCCTGGTAATTGAGCTCGAACTGCCCATTACTTTTTTACTGATCCTCAACATATTGATAATATTGGGTAAATGTTTGTAGAGTTCATTTATATTTTAATTCGCAACAATCTGTCGGAACCTTTCTGACATTGACTATGAAATGAAATATGTTTCTAACTCAATCTTGATAGGTGAACCTAGAATCTTCAATTCATTAATATATCCAATCATATTGAGTATGTGAGTGGAGAATGAGGGTCTTTACATTATCTATCAATGAAAAAGAGCTCTAAAAACTTGATATCTGTCATGCCTTGATCGTGACAGAGCCTCTTCAAAAGGAATTAAGGGTCTCATGTTTCTTTCGCAATTTTGACACCATGGTAACAATCATGAGTTCATGGATTCGTATGCATCTTTTAGATGTTTTTCAAATTAATCTAAATCCTTTTTTTAAAAAACATCACCCATTGGTTTCTTAAGAATAGGTTGTTCCGACACATGTAATTTTCATTCATGTTTGGGAATGTTTCTCAAATTCCTATACCAATTGAAGAAGTTTCTTCCATTGTGCTTTTTTATCAAGGGTTGACCATAAGGTAAATCATGATGATGATTACATTTATCTACAATATAAGCTTTTATCATATTAGTATCATGTATTATTAATCATTTAATAAATACTTTTATCAAATGAACTCCCACTAAAATGCGGACCCGTTTAAATAATCATACCCTTTAGTGAGAAAAGATTTATATTTCACTAAGAAATGAGTCTGCTATGATGTTTTTTTCACCACTTAGTTATTTGGGTAGGGAATCATCTCGATCATATAATATATGACTCTTGTTTGTTTGAATGAACAACTCTTTGTTTAATCCATCATATAGATAAACCCAACTCTACTCTTTTGGTAACCAAATCCAATTAGGGTCTCCTGGCTAATGTAACCGAAAACAAGCAGCAAAAACATTCTAACAAATGATAATCTAGGAGAACCTGACTACAACATTACCTAACCAAGGATGATCTAATGTCACCAATCCTTATAAAAAATAACCTAGGGGTACCCCTCTATCTCATGACCTACCTAGTTGGATAACTATGGTCTTGACAAGTGGTGTTTTGTAAAGAATTCAACACTTATTATTTTAAGATGATTTAATCTCACCATCTAATCTCATGTTATTCCTTTTATGTATGCATGATTCTAGTAGTTTAGTTTGAAATCCTATTCCCTCCACCAAACCAATATGTTCAAACCATATTGATGTAAAACTCTTTATACAAACCACAAGTTTGTGTTATCCAAAAATAGAAGTACATTCATACATATCTAAATGCATCATATGCATGGGGTATATAAGCACTTCATGCAAGGTTTATAGTTTCTTGAAATTGAAAATCTCCACATGAATAAGCTCAGAGAGATAGATAACCAACCCCATTCACCAGCCTAGATAAGGAATAAGCCTCTACATAAGAAGATTATCTAACCCTAAGCCCCTCTACCTAGGGATATTTTACCCAAGATAGAATTAAATTCATCATAACTTTAATGACTAATATTCATAAAATATATTACACAACTAAATTCATGTTCATAAATTCAATTATAAACGGATGCCAAGGTAGATAAAAAACTAAATTAATTTATTCATTCTTACCATGTAATGAAAGAATCTATCCTAGAAGTAGTTTAACATTTTAAACTAAAGAATACAAAATATTCACATTTCTTAAACAATTTACTAAACATGAATATAGAAGGGAGTGAACTTTTAAATTAAATAATAATTCAAATATTTAAATAATAAAACTATTCATGAACAATTTATAAATAAAAGGTAACTATAAACCCTTTTATAATTTTATCTTTAACATTATGGTCATTCTATAATATTGAATATAAACCCTTTATATTCATTTCAATATGAAATCTTTCATTTTCTTCATTATATGACATTTTATTTTTACATACTTGATATTTCAGAATTATAAAAAATTTTATAATCCAATTTTCTATTATGTAAACATTTTATATAATCTAATATCATATTTAATCATCATTTAAAGTTTTATCAAATAAATTATCAAAACCTTTTTTATGTGGTTTTAAAATATGTTCCAAATAAGGCCACTTTAATTTTATCAATTCAAATTAATTAATTATGAATAATTCATAATTTAAGTATGAAAATTTTATATTTTTTCCTTATTCCATAATTTATAACCCTTTATAAATTATCACTTATGATTTCTAAATAAACACAAATTTCTAGATCACAAGTCATGCTATATAATTTGTTAAGAAGATATTTTAAATATTAACATTTAATATATTTGAATAAAAAGTTTCCTAAACGTTTATTAAATTAATTATAAACCATTTTTAATCAATTATTTAATTTATAAATTCCATATAAATTATATATTCCCAAAATACCTCTTAATTTGTTTTATAAACATTTTATAAATCATAAAAACCATTTAAAAGTTTAATTTTTTTAAAAATATTGATGTTTACCCTTACTTATAATAAATTTTTTGCATAAAGGTATACTCCTACCCCTATTAAGATAGTCTTCATAAAGGTATATATCCATGACTCAATGGAAATTGTGTAAGGGTAAATTAGGTTTTACATTTACGTAAGTTCCTTTCCTAGTAGGTGCAACTAGACAAGACAACAACATGTCAGATGTATACTTGTTTTGATTGGACATATACAAAAAAATGGAAATCACTAATGAATATTATCATTAAGAAGATTGTAGGGAGTCTACACATAAGGAAAAGGCTAACCATGTGAAGAAGGAGTGCATAGTAATATGGCCAGAATAGTTGGAGGAGGCCAGGTGATTAGCGCAAGCTTTAAAGAATCAATAATTTGTTTTTACCAAGGTTTAAAAGGTCAATCCCAATAATATGAAAGTTGAAAATGAAATGAAATCCATGATTCCCCATAGAGGCTCATATTTGGAATGTTAGGGGTGAAGCAAACTTGAATAGGTCTAGACACTTTAGACCTTCAAGAGAAGGAATCTCGTGACTGAGGATGAAATCCCAACTCCACTATAACAACTAAAAAACTAAAGATGATCCACTTTATTCCCCATAAATTAGTTGCACTTAAATACTGGGAATTAAAGGTGATGAAGCGTGGTGAGAATCCCTTAATGATGATCTATAAAATCAAGTCAATCTGCCAAATATTTGTTCATTTCCCATGAATCTAGAATTCTAGACTGACTTGATGAAATTTAAAGATGAGGTATGATTTTCATTCTGACATCATTGTTTTAACTCATATACTTTATGTTTATCAAGGGCAGTGATTATCTAACCAAATGGGGAATAAATATCTTTCACTAGAAATGTTTTGATATGTGTGTGCAAGTGAGTGCATGTTTATACATTTTCTCAATAAACCCGTTTGATCAGATCCAAATAATTGAATTTCAATGGTGTCATATTGTGGATTATTTATGGAAAACTTTATTCTCTAAATTGAAAACTCTCTGGGCTTCCCCACGTGGACTTAGTGTTGTTTTATTGATGAAACATTTCTAAGATGAATGTGATTTCAATCATGATTCTGACGATATTTTGGAGATCTGAAGTTCTTATAATAACTTACTATTGGTATACATTGATTTGAGTTGTGTTCATTTTCTCAAAAATGAAATTGAATGAGTCTCTCAAAGGGGAAGAGGATAAAATGGGGAGAATATGAGTTTCTTAAATTTAGAAGAGTTGGTTGGAGATGAGAATACCTTCCCACATAATATCAATTAGGGGGAGAAGAATTTATTTTAGCCTACACATGAAATATTTATAAGGGGGTGACCAACATTCCATCTTCATTATTTTAAATTAGGGAGTGAATAATTGAATTGACCAATGAATTTTATTTTTAATTGACAAGAAACACAAATAAGGAGATTTAAGTGTCCAAAGATGTTTGGTTTTATTATTTTTCAATTAGGAATTGTCACAAATCTTGTTGGCTATGTGAGGAGTGTCCCAAATGAAATTTCAAGAATTGTAAGGGTATATATTTTTTACATGATACCTTATCATTATTAAAATTAATGTAAAACTTCATATTGACCTACAAAGAATCTAGCATTTAATTTAAATTACACATGCATTTTGAGGCATTGTGGGGAATCCCTAAAATTTTATGACAGAAAATTTGAAAAAAAAGTAATAAATTTAATTTTTTCCTACAAAGAATATAGAATAAAATTACATATGAATTTTGAGGCACTTGTTTTGTAATTCTTTTATCATAATTGAGTTATGAGCTTTGAATTATGTTCATCATGAAATCAGTATGAAAATGATCATTCCCATCACAACATGTGGCCCTAAAACATGGGAAATGAACATCCCTTCATATAAGATCATCCTACCATATATTTTAAAGTACGATAGAAATGATGATCTCCAAACTCATTTTATAAATCCCATTTTACCTTTTCCATTCCATTCTGTTTTATTTTATCATGCCAAACGGGTCCCAAATTTGATATGTTGAAGGATTAATGGTTTCAGGAAATTGATCCAAGATGGGTTCGACATCCTCAAGTCACAGATATGCATGGTTGGGGATCAACTAGACAAAAATATCCTTTTTGAAAAAAATGGGGGCTACAAAACCCTTCTTGTGCTCTCAGGTTACCCTTGCTAGCCCTTTATTCTCTCCATCTAATATAGAGTTCATCTGGTGTTCTGGATCTATTTTTTCTGAATTCCCACTAATTAAGATTAAGTTTGAAAAACATAGAAGAACAATAACACTCACCTCAAGTGTAGGATTGGTGTAGCCTGATCTAGTTGGGCTAAATGCTGCAGCATCTCTGACCACTGTAGTATAGCTGACTGACTGACACCGACAGGACACTGTAACAACGTAAACTTTGGAGTCAAATTTACTATAGCCTTTTGGAATTCCAGCTGACATCTACTATATAACTTTTGACTAAGGTTTCCACCTTTCACTATAGAGATATAGACTTCCTGTGGGGAATAATGAATCATCATCCTCCCTTTGTATCCCATTTTTAGGCTAGGATTTGTGTGAGAAATTTTTGTAATATGTGCTCCCGAATCATAGTGAAGTTTTTCCTCTCCTTGGATGTAGATATTATTCCTAAACCATGTGAATTTGTGTGTTCCATGTGTTTTATTTTCTTCTGCATTTTCTTTTTGTATCTCATTTCTGTCATTGCGACTCCCGACGCTTCTGTAACTTCCATCAGTTTACATTGTTGAATTATTGAAATTCAAATTCAAGACATTTAATTAAGCCTAATTGATCTCTCACCAGCGATCCAAGTGTTTAATGATTTCAGTTTTTCTTTGGTCATCTAATGGAGATTTTTGTTCTCTATATTAGGCTTGACTTCAGTATCAATGCTCCAAAATCCCCAAAACACCATAAAACTAGACTTGTATTCCAGAAAAATATCATATTTTCTCTCTCTCATGGCTGTAGCTGTGTGACCCTACTTTCATTATTTGGGAATAATTAACCCTCTATCTCATAGAGGTATTCACTCTCTTTTTTAATAATTAAATTAATGTGAATTATTTTTTCTTTTGATAAAAGATTTTGTAAAACCATTGTTCTTCTTAAATTGTCAAAGAAGATAAAAAGACTGAATTTTGTAATCATTTTTTAAACATTGTTTTTGTATGTAAATTTGTATATATATATATATTCATGTGAAAATTCTATTATTTTTTGTGTTAATTTGGTCATGATGCATGTTTTTTTAGTTTTTTTCCATAAAAAACAGTAGTCACGTTCTATTATTGAGATTTTTTTAATAATATTTTGTAACAAAACATTTTTTTTCATATTTTCTAATAAATTTATTATATAAATGATAGAAGAAAACTCATCATGTTTTTTTATTAAAAAAAATATGTTGTTATTAAAATAAGAAATACTCTTTAGTGTTAGTGTATTTCATGGTCAAGCAAGGTTTCGATTTTCGCAGTGGTCCAAATATTATATTCATTGGATGATTAATATTAATATTATAATTTAACCAAAATGGTCAAATAATATCTATTTTTAAAATATTTATGGTTTAATTGAAAACATTTTTCTGTGTTAATGTTGTTTCAATTAAATATAATCAGCTTTTTGTGATTAAATTTTTTTGGTAAAACATGTGATGTAAGTTATTCCATTAATATCAATATTTTTTTAATTAAAATTTTGTGATATGAGTATTAATGACTTAATTGTTGTATTTTTTTGGTTAATGATGTTTTTATTTTCTATAATTAATTATTTAGTTTTGTTTATGAACATTTGGTTGTGTTACATTATTTTTGATTTGTGAACAGAGTGTGTGTTTTTGTTGGATTATTAATTATAATGTTATTAATTTTTATTGCAACTGTTGTGTCATTTTAGCCTTTTTTAGTGATTAGTTAATCTTGTTTATTTAAATTTAATGTTTTTTGTTGACATAACATCTATTTTTTCTATTTTAATGTGGTGTTTTTTTGTAAAATGATTTCATAGGTGTAGTTTTTTTTAGAGATGTTGTGAAGAAAATATAAGGATACTACTATTAATAGGTTTCTTTTAATGAAAAATTAATTTATTAAAATAATAGACCTATAATGATTCTTAAATAAATCATTCAATATGATTGGTTTCAATGAAAATATGGTCTTTAATTGATTTAATTGATGATGTTTGATTAATGTATTTAATTGAGTTAATAATGATATGTTGATAATTGTTTTTAAATATTGTGTAACCTAAATTGTTGTGTATATGAATTCAATGATGTTTTCACATGGGATATACATTTTTTCTTAATATAATTATGTTTTTATATATATATTGTCAGTTGATTCTTATTGATGTTGAGGATTTAGATAATAAGTTTGTGACTAAAATTAACATTTCATATATATGAACTTCAAAAAATTAATGTTATTTTAGAAAATGTGGTTGATTTAAAATTGGATGAAAGAAAAGTTATCAAAAAAATTAACCTCAATAAATGACTTGCTTTGTAATCAATGGAACGACAAAATGTTAAAATTTGTCAAATTTTTGAAGGAGATGTGAACTGGAACTATAATTCTGTGTACATATGCTATTAATAAATCACATTTTTTGTGATATTATTGGGGAATTTATTTGTAAACTTTGTTAAATTAGCTAACAATTCACAATGTTGATCATGTTTCATGGAGAGCTGTGTAAAAGGTAAACAATATCGTATTATGGGATGATTTTTCTTCGTTTTATGATTTGTATATCGATAATGTAATTAAGATGAATTTAGGGAAATCATATTATTTTGAATTGTTTTAAACATGGATAATATATGTTGGATATTTTTTTGTGCCATATTCATATATATATATATTAATTTCAAGTTTATTATCAATTTAATTTGAAGTTATTGATTTTGAAAATGAAGAAAATTTCCTTTTTTTTCAGAATATACGCTTGTTAATAGTTGGTAATTGAACAATTAATTTCGTTTCAATAAACATGATGGGTTTAATGTGGGTTATTTTTTTTGATAATACTATAATTTCTTTATTGTATTGCATTTAATATCAAAATTAAAAAATAAATTGAGAGATGAAATAGATCATGAGAGTGAGCATGATTTTTGTTTCTGTTTTTGTTTTGGGGGGTGTGCAAGCTTCAATGTAAAAAAATTTAGATGAGTTGGTTTTAAGAGGTGGTTGAATTTCTTATTGGAATTTAATTTTATAATTGAGAAAATTTATATTTAATGGATTAATGCTAAGATGAAATATCATCTAATATTATTGAATTCATTCATTCAAAAATTTGTAACATTTCATATTTATCAATAAAAAGTTTGATTCAATCCATATAATTTTGATGTTACAAATGTTTTATAAGAGTTTTATTTCAATTTTTTACTAAGTTTTGTAATATACACAGTTGAGTGATTATTTTTTTAGGATTTTATTACTCGTTTGTGTTCATGTTTTTAGAGGAAAATTAATGGAATTTGGAAAATTAATGGAGTTTGTTTTTCCGGAATTTTTAGGAGGTCAATAATCAATTTTACATCCACTCAAAAGGAATATTCAAATAAATCATAGTGATCAAAGTAAACAAGCAGAACAAAATTTAATCAATTAGAAGTTAAACCAACTTAACTGATAATAAAATATGCCGAATGTAAATAAAACACAAGTTATAGAAACAAAACCTAGATCTCGATAACAATCCATAGAATCATGTAAAAGGGTATTATTACCATAAACAATAGATCCCATCAAGGAACTATTTGGTTTTATCAAAATCCATTGATAACCCAATCTAGGTATCTGAGTTCTAAGTCAGGAATTTTGACACATTGTCATAAAGTACATGCTTAGCACTAGAATATTTGTTGAGCCTTGTCGATCCTCACATGATCTGAAGGTAAAAGTTAATCATAGCATCTTCTCTGACAACTACAGTCGGAAGCAGATAGCTCTATCCCCTAGCTCCTCCTCAATCTGAAAGATTGACAACAAGTCTGTACTAGGACTTTAATGAATAAACATTCGGAAGATACATGTTCCTATAACCAGAACCTCATAAAAACCAAGGATGCATAACTCCATGAATGAAAAAAATTCAAATCTATCAAATTATTACTATGCAACCATGCTTATTTCTTTTCAGCACAGAATTATAGATATCTATTTATTCCCTTCATTGTAACAACTTTTTAGATCTTCAGGTTTTGTTAAAACAAACTCAGATGCATGTCTATATTTCATTTGATGAGTTCAACACGTCTACTCTAAATTCTGAAAATTATGTGAATCTCTTTAGCTCAGGGAACTTATCCATCGAATGATATAATCAACACACAACCAAAATGTACAAAACCACAAGTTAACACCTGTAAAGGGTAAAGTGTATTGTGATTTTCAAAATAAAGAATACCAAGGAGTGAGTTGAGCATAAATAATGGTTGAAATCGAGTCACAATTATGAAATTGATCCTAAACATCCTTAAGGGGAATATACAACCCTAATTTTAAATTATAAAATTTAGGACATGTTCATATTAATCCAATTGAAAATATTCACAATGTTGAATATTTTTTAGATAAATAATTAAATTTACCATTTATAAAATAGGGTTATAAATTTGGAAAAGGGAAATTTGTTCATTCTCTAAAGAGATTCATGAGCCATAATTATGAAATTAGTGATTTATTTTGTTATGGTTTAGGTGATACATTGACGATAAATAATCCTAATATCATTATTATTACTTTACTTGGTTTAAGGGTGATTGCTTTATGATGAATATTTTTTAGGGTATTAAAGGGGGAAATGCTTATCTAAATGAAATGAAAAATAAACAATCAAAACTGTATATGCTGTAAGATCTTATCATTAATTTAAACTAAATAAAATAAATAACGAGTGTGTATCTTTTTCTCTGTTGATTCTATTTATCCAAGATATTACACATTATCTTGATAAATATCACTAAAAAGGTTCCAACAAACAGCTTCCTCTTATAGTATCGATTGATTGTATGAATATTTTAACATTTATGAAGGATTATTCCTCACGGCCTATTAGAACCTTTGGTTAATGTAGTGCCACATTATCCCCACTTTATAAAAAAAATATTTGTATTAATAAATATGTATAGATAAATTAATATGCCCTCAATACTTACCAACACATGAAATGTAGAATGAAAAAAGAAAGAAATGCATAAGGATTTACAAGGTTTGGCCTCAATATGAGAGCCGACTCCTTTCTAGGATCACGTCGAGTTCAAAGTCCTGAAGTAATCACTAAAATGGGAGAGTGATTACAATAGAATGAGTAGTATTCATCCTCAAATCATGAAAGGTTGTCTGCACTATATTATACAAGTGACATGCAGAATAAGGGAAATGTTCTTCCTCGAATACTAGGTCAAAAATTACATCCTTATAGTTTTTTAGACTCTCATTGGAATATTCTATCTGAAAATTCCAATCCTTGTGACTAGAACAATGGAGTTTTTTATACAAGAACCACTAGTTATTTACGGTCCTCAATGAACTAGTGAATAGGTATTCAATCACCAAATTATGATCCATAATACTCCATGCTAGTTGGCCTTATTTTGTAACTCAATAACATTGTGATCTATAGTTATATTGGATCTTCATTATCTAAGAGGCTAAACATAAGAATGAACAATAACAACAATAATCGATATCTTGGTCTAAGTTGTTATCTATGATATAAGAGTATCATATGATTCTTCTTTTTCTTCTTCAATGCATAGGTGCACTCCTAGATGTGTTATAAGGAACTTTTTATTAGTGCATTGATACCTGATGAGTTTTAGGTTTTCATCATATGAACTTGGAAGTTGGAAGAAAAACCATATTTGTGCTATTTATTATTGAAAACATCAATATGTACATGAACTATGAAGATCATAAAAATAAATACCTGTATATCACTAGAAATGTCCTTTATCTTTTAACACTTTGTTATATACTTGATAAAGACCACCTTGGCAGTAGATAGAAGCAACATACCTATAAGGGGATTACACCAACAAAATGATCAAAAAATGTTTTTTGAGGATCCCTAAATACAGAAGGGGTGTTACTGCCTTCACCTAATAATAAATTGTGTTCTGGGAGGAAGAGAGAGTATTAGGGGGCTTGCATATAATTGGTCATACACAATAGGAGGGATCTTATCCCTTTTATATATCAATCCTTCACATGCTTCATTTAATGAAATGTTTCATCCATATTCAACATATCAACATATATTTATTCCCATTTTCATATATTCATTGAATATATTAAATGAATATGAAATCCATTTAACCCATTTATAATAGATTATAAACGATAAAATCATGTGGTAAGATGCATACACCTAAAGCCACATGGGGAGATGCATGCGCCCAAATCATATGTTTTTAGTGAGCCTTCAAAAATATCCCAGTTTCACTAAAATCTTGTAAGGACTATATGCCAAACTTCACCACTATTTTTTAGTCCTTAAAAAAATCTTTTGTATACATTTTTATTAAATTTTCTTCATTTCAGAACAAATGCTTTGTCCAAAACTTAAATCTTTATCTATAGGCCTAACCATGTGACCCTTCTGGCCTTAGTAGAAATTATAAATCCCAATTACTTAGATGTAATCAAAGAGAAACCTCTAACAAAACATCAGTGCTAGTATAGATACTTAGAGGTCTAGTGTGATCTCTATCAAACATAATCCTATTGATATTTGAACATGTCCACCATAAGATGAATAATAAACATCATATTTATACCTATATAATCCATTTTACATGACAGAGAGTGATCGCCACACATGAAACATGTCAATATAGTATATATCAACTCATCCTTTCTCGATTCTTTGAAATATCCTGACCAAATCGATGAATACATCACATATCATTCATCTATAGATGAGTACATCACATGTACCTCATATAAGTAGTTGGACACATCATATATGACCCAACTAATCATGGACATGAATTTTATTTCTCAAATTCAATCAAGGATTAGATGTCTTAAATAATCATACAAGTTGAAAAATCCAATCTTGGTTGTTCTCTAACAAACAACATGATAAAAAAAACCCAACCACCCCTGATTAGCTAAGTTGTAATGAATTGCATAATAAAGGTATAAAAATATGAAGGCTCTCATGCTATGTATCGGACCAATCTCAGGTTACAAGGATTGATAATAAGCATACACCCCTAAGTATATCAATGAGTGTATGACATTCCATGAGATATATTTTGGTGCATTAATCAAAGTAATAATTCTTTAATTATCACCACATGAATCTATTCTTCATACCTCACATAACAACATTTTTAATGATTATAATATTCTATTCATGCTAATCTTAACATATCATCACAACCTAAAATACTTTGTGATGGTCATCAATTAGGGACAACTCAAATTTGTACTTGTGTGGGGACATTATCATTCGACCATTCATATAAAGTAAATTGACGCACACATGAATGAAGAATAAACAAATATTACATTTATTATAATAAGATGATACATTATTCAATTTCTACATAAATATATTAATTATCATAAACCAATAGACTTTACATGACCCTTATTCTTATACTATCATAATGGTTTCATGAATGGATCTTCTAAATTTTCACTTATATCCACACAACTGATCTTTACATTTCCCCTCTCAATGATCCCCCATATGATATGAAATTTGTGATGGATGTGTTTGGTCCTTTGATGAGCCTAGGGTTCCTTATCCTGAGAAATTGATCAATTTCTTTTAAAATACACCTTAATTAATCCCCTCAATTCTATGAAGCACTTCAAGATCAATAATAAAGTTCTTGATCCAAATAAATTCCTTTACAACATATGGCGCAGTGATTTACTCAGCCATTGTTATTGAGTCCTCTATAGTGACTTGTTTCGAACTCTTCCAACTGATAACTCCAATATTTAGAAAAAAACTAGATTGATATTTCATACCATCATTATCATATTATAAACTATCATTTATGTAACCATTTACATAAAGATCATCCTCTCCTCCAAAGATCATTATCATGTCCTTAGTCTTTCCCACATACTTAAGGAAGTTCTTTATAAATATCCATTGACTTTCATCAGGATTAGATCGGCATATATTTGTTATACATAGAGCATATGAGATATCAGGTAGAGTACAGAACATGGCATACATTATTGAACCTATAGAGGATGCTAAAAAAATTCTATCCATCCTCGCTAACTCTTTAAAATGATCTTGAATATTCCTAAGATTCATACCATGTAACATTGGTAACGACCCCTTCTTAATGTTCTCCATGATAAACCTCTTTAGATCTTTAAAAATGCAAGTGTATGGAGTGAGTCCAAGCATCCTATTAGATTTATCTCTATAGATATTTATAGCCAATATGTAGGCATCTTCACCCATATTTTTCATTGAGAAGAACTTACCCAACCATATTTTTACAGAGTGAAGTATTGAGATTTCATTTTTGATAAGTATTATGTCATCCATATATAATATGAAAAACACTGCTATGATCCCACTAATTCACTTATATACACTAGAATCATCCACACTCTTAACAAAACCAAACTCTTTGATAGCATTATCAAACTAAAAATTCCATCTCCAAGAATATCGTTCCAGTCCATAAATATACCATTATAGTTTTCATAACTTAGCTGGCTCATTTGGTATTTCAAAAATTTTGGGTAGTATCATATAAATGGCCTCAATTAATTTTCTATTAATTAAATCAGTTTTTAAATACATTAAATATATTTCATTATCAAATTATGTTTCCATGGAAACCAAATTCCAAATGGATTTTATCATTGGAATAGGTGAAAATGATTCTTCATGGTTAATACCATGAATTTTCTTATAAGATTTTTCTACCATGCTTTCTTTATAGGTGGATACTCTACCAACCATGCCTATTTTCTTATAAAAAACACACCTACAGCTTACAGGTCTTACCCCTTTAGGTGTATCCATTAAGTTAGAAACTTGGTTAGTGTGCATGGTGTCTATTTTAGATTCCATGGATTTTAACCATTTCTCCGAATCAGAACCTCAATGGCCTCCTGGTATGTGGTGGGTTCATTTCCTATGAAAATTACCCTATCATCATTTTCTATGAGAAATACATATCTCTCAGGTTCCTAATGAGTCCCACCATACCTTCAAGATTCATGTATAACTTAAGATGGTTTATCTTCCATAACTCTTTGTGGAACCATCTCAAATGACTCATCAAGAACATTTCCTATTTGTTGGTTTAGAAATTTTCTAAGTTAAACTTTACTCCCACAAAATACTCGATCCCTGTGTTTTCTCTCAAATAAATCACCATATCAAACCACAAACACTTTGTGTTCAGTAGGGTTATAGAAATAATATCACTTTTTTTCTTTGAGATAACTAACAAAAAAAGATTATTATAACTTAGGGACCAACTTATCAAAAGAAAAATGTCGTACAAGTGTTTCATAGCCCCAAATCCTCACAAAAGACATAATGGGATGTTTCCCAGGTCATATATCATATGAAATATTTATGACTACTTTATTTGGAATGTGATTATGTAAGAATGAAATAGTCTTTAGAGAATAACTCTCGAATGAAATAGGAAGGATACAATGACTCATAATCTATTTAACCATGTTCAATAAGGTATGATTACTCCTCTTAGACACACTATTCCATTATAGTTTCCCTAGTGGAGTATATTGTGGAAGAAGTTTACAATCTCTCAAGTGTTCAGTGAATTACTATCTCAAGTATTCACCACCTGGATCTGATCGTAGAATCTTACTAGTTTTACATCGTTGATTATGTACTTCATTATGAAACTATTTTAACTTTTTAAAGGTTTAATAATTTTTTTCATTATAAACACATACCCACACCGACTATAGTGATCATTAAATGTAAAAAAGTACATAAGACCACCATTTTTGTGAGTACTCATTGGTCAACATATGTCACTACGTATGAGATCTAAAAATAAAATAGCCATTTCACCTTTTATATTAAAAGGTGTCTATAAATTTTCCCAATAAAAAATGATTTTAAATTATCAAATGATTCATAATTGAATGATTCTAAAAAATACATCTTTATGGAGTCTCTATATGTGTTTCTCATTTATAGTTCTAAGGAAAAAATTCTCAAGGTAGTCAGGATTAGAATCAACCTCTACCTTTTTATTTTGAATGTTATAAAGAGGATTATCCATATCTAGAATATATAAACTATTTACCATATTTCCAATTCAATAAAACATTTCATTCTGATACATAGAACAAATTTAGTTCTTAATAATGAATGAAAATCCCATTTTTCAAAACAAGACACAAAAATAAAACTTCTATTTATGACAGGAATATTATAACAGCTCTCTAATTCTATAAATAATCAATTGGGTTGACTTAGATCATAAGTTCTAACTTCTAATGAAAAAATCATCTCTCTGTTATCAACACAAATATTTACCTCTCCCTTTATCAATTCCCTCTTATCTCTGAGTCTTTTTTTATCAGCACAAATGTGTAATGCACACCCGATAACTAATACCCATAAGTCATAGTTGGTTGAATTGATCTCCATAACATTCACATTAATATGATCAAAATTCTTCTCTTGGATACTGCTTTTCAACACTAAATACTAATTTCTAACTATTTTATAGGTCATATCTATTAGGGATCTCAATATAATTATCACAAAGTATGTTATAATCTACAACAAAGACATATCCATGGGTGGGTATCATGTTTCAAATATTTTCATCAAGGTTTTTAAAAAAAATTCCTCCCACTTAAAAAGTTGATCTTGTAGATATTATCCATTTAGTGATCCAATACCCATATTTTACTAAGAAGAAACCCCTATTTGGTGTGACGCTCACCACTTTAGTTATTTAGCTAGACAATTAAGCCAATAGAAACAGTTGTGATACTTGGATAGTTGAGTGGATTTTTTTTTCACATATCCATTATTTGAATAATAAATAACTCTATTCCTCTGTTATTCCAAAACATAGGTTTTCCCACCTAATTTTACCCAAATAAAACATAAAAAATGAGCTAACATAAGACAATCTAAGGGCACCTATTTTTTCCATGAAACTACTCAGTTGGATAATATAGATTCACTCATTAATTTATTTCTTTACACATGATAATCCATGGGCACCCTAATTTGGCATGAAATTACCTGGTTTGATGATCGAGGTCTTAGAAAGTACTGCTTTAGAAGAAATATCACTGTTAGTATTTGATAGATTTTCCTCCTAAGTCTCACCAACTTAATATGAATCATATGAATATTAAATTCATAACTATTACATTATATTAAATCCTTATATTTTATGTCCTATTCCTTTATATATGCATTCTTACAGTGATTTATTATTGTAATTCCAATTCTATACACCAAATTAATGTGTTCGTTCCACATTAATGTGTAACCATTTACACAACCAACAAGTTTTTTTTACTCACCCAAAAACAGAAGCCATGTGTAAGATCCCATATTTTTCCAGATATGTCCCTCTTTTATTTTTTTTTCATTTGATCCATGGAGGCTGAGTCCTATTTGGAGACAGAGAATATTTTTTGGGGAAAATGTCTTAAATCCTGAGGATGTAGGTTTTTTTTGAATTAATGGATCCTTGATGCAAACATGTTAAATTGGTTTATGAGGGTTTTCCATGATTGGGAAGGCTTTAGAGGCGATTCAAGTATTTTTATGGAAAATGGGCTAAAAAATGTATGATGGGTTATTACATGTTGTGTACATGTTACATGATGTGTAACGTATTCCCGCCAAATGTCATGACCTAATATATGAAATGAAACAATTTCACATCGTGTAGTAGTCTATTAGGATAAATATTAACTCTAGGTGGTGGGTTTGTCGGTTTATCCCTCTAAAAAGAAATACATGACGTGTAAATGAGTTACACAACATGTAATATCCCAACCATCAGTTTTAAATAGCGTCATGCATGATATTTTTATCAGTCCTTCAGTGAAGCTTCCTCCTCTCAACCTAGAATGGTTATCTAGGTGATTTTGGAGTTCCATCATCCTTTCTAGATGTCCCGTTTGTGTGATTGATACATGGTAAGTCTTTATATTTGGTTTCCCCTTACTCTTCCATTGTTCACTGTTAGGGTGGTGGAATCCTTGGACCACATTTGATTTTGATGTTAATTTTGATCTGATTTGATCTAGATTTCAAATTGTGATCTTCTGCACCTTCTTACTCATTGGTGTTACCCCTCTATAAGTGCTTCGTTAATCACCGATTAATGTTAGGGGTATAAACCTTATCCCTATGGTCTGTTTAATTGCAAAGTATGTGTAATATTTCAATTATGCCAATATAACACATTAATAAATTAATCAAATGATAAATTGGATTCATTCCTTAGAATCCATTTGGATCGAATTGTTTATAACTTGGCTTATGGATACCTTTCGAGTGTGTGGAATCTTGATTATAAATTAATTGAAAAATGGATTAAAGTGTGTTTAACATGACATGAATTTTGGATGATTGCTTTATATAGATTCACCTTGGATTGGATTGATTATAGAAATTATATACATGTTATTGGTTTATGACCAAATGATAAGAAAAATGTGTAATTGAAAAATAAATGATACTTTTCATAATTAACCATCAATCATGATGATGTGATATTGTGATACATGTTGCAATGCTTATATACTGAGATTAGCCCTGATACATGCTGAAATGATTATATACCAGGCTTGGACCTGATACATGTTGTAATTATTATATACTAGGCTTGACCTTGATATATGATGAAATGATTATATACTGAGCTTGGACCTAATACATACTTTAATGATTATATACTAGGCTTGGACCTGATACATGATATAATGATTATATACTGGGCTTGGCCCCGATACATGCTGTGATTATTATATACTGAGGTCGACCCTGATTTGTTTCTAAAATGATTATATAGAGGGCTTGACCCAAACTTGTGTGATCTATACCATGGATTTTTTTTGTTACGGTTGGCATGGTAGTGATACATTCTCAGAGATGTTCAATAATGGTGCCAAATTAGGTTGATGTGATATTAGTTTAATTTTTATTAATTAATACACCTCTTTATTTCATTATTGCATGTACTTATTATCAGATTGGCTATGTTTAGACATGGTGGTGTCGACCTACTGAGTTATACTCACACCGAATTTGGGAAATTGTTTGGTACTCGAGTAGATTACATAAATTTAAGGTTTGACGAGGGAAAAAGACATTACTATTCATTGTTTCTTGTTGGATAGGCTGGAGTTAAGAGATGAGACTGACATGGAACTCGAGATTAGGGACTTTGAAGTCTTTATTTTTGTCTTCTAGTATTTTATTTTTATTACTTATAGAATTAAATTTGGTTTCATTTTAGTCTATCATTAGATTATTTCCTTTATTATTTATTGGATTATTCAGTTATATTTCAACGTTTGGTTTATTTATTGTACTATATTGCTTCCACTATTTCCACTACTCTAATGTTACTTATTATATACTTATTCCACTATGTTGTAACTCTGTACCTGGGGTTATAGTCTTCCCACTTCATAGGTCATACCCTATCACAAATCATCCCAATGGGTATCATTCCATGACTCCCCAAGTCCACCTCCAATAAGCCAGGGGCTGGTGACTAGCACCAAGTAGGCATATCACTATCATGGGAAGGATTACCTAAGTACGAGTACACATGCACACATATCCAAGTCCACAATGATGAAATGTAAAAACCACTAAGGAAAAAATGCATGCATACACCTAAACCCAATCAACAGAGTACAATGATAAGTAAAGTTCAGAAAGTAAACTGGGTTAGAATACAATCCCACTAAAAAGAAAGAGTCTGCAAAATAAAAGTCCAAACAATAAGAAAGAAATTGGTATTAGGACTATTGACCATACCTATAAGAACACCTATACCTCTAAGAAAGCTCACAAAGATCAGTCTGGACCTGGTCTACCCTGGACTCCGTCAAAAGGCTGCTTGTCTACACAAGACACGACATGTGCAGGCAAATCCCTTGCAGGGGTGAGTATAAAAATACTCTGTAGGGTACCTCGAAAACCACAAAGAAATTCACAAAGTAAAGGTACATTCATCTCTACAAGTTATATGTCTACAAAACATATAACAAGATAAAAATATTCAGATATACTCAAAACCCAAACCCGTCATCTAGAGGTAAGTCACAACAACCACATACCCATGCTAGGGATATAGTTCAAAGATTCTACGAGGCACTCATCTGAGAGAACTCACTCCAAAAGTCTGATAGATCTGATGATGTCCATTTAAGAAGTACATTCATCAGGAAGTGTCATGAGAGAGACAGAAGAACAGATAGACCTGAAGAGAGAACTAATACACTCATTCTATGAGAACACACTCTTAAGTGGGGAAAGATCACGATACATGAATAAAGATCACTGCCAGGGCCTTGGAATATACCACAACTCATTTGGATTCACCTACTAATTAGAGGATTGGTGTCTTTTAGGATTGGTCCTGTTGATACCTAACTCAACCTAGGGTAAAGAATGGGTAGAGGATCTTGCTATGGGCCTCTAGGATGGATTTTGACTCTATTCATAAAGTCCTGCTAAAGGGATCATACTCTTGTGGATAGAAACTATACATGGCCTTCATGGGAATGAGCGAAGGGGGCACAAACCCAAACAAAAGCTATCCATGAAACAGTTGAAAAGAAGATAAATCCATGTACAAAAAGCTACAAGATGCATAGAAAGGTCACACGCCATGTCCTATGACCCCAGGTACTGCTCATGTATGATGGCCCATGTTGAAGAGTATGTCGTGTAGAAAAATATATATACAACATGTAATAGTGTGACACATCATGTCCTGTTATCCAGGGGCCTCTTTGTGTATGATGTGTAAACCCTGAGATTTTTTATGAGAAATATTTTGTTTTTATGTTAGATACATCATCACACACAACACTAGCTTGTCTTTCTTTACACGCAATCAAAACCTTCCTTGATAGCTTGCGTTGTACGCAATACCGAGTTTCATTAAACAATGATATTCTATTAAAATATTATTAAAACTAGCCGTTATGAATAGTAATACCCACTTTTTGAAATTTTATAAATTTTATCTTTCAAAATTGACTTCATTTTTGGATTCGGAATATCAAAATTATCCGAGGGTGAAATTTTGGTATTTTTATGAAAACATTCAATTTTTGATGAATAGTGAAAACACTGTGTTACTATTTTAAAAAATACTTTTTATTTAAATAATTATTTATTTTATTTAAATTTATTTGAGGTCAAAATTGATAAATAATACCTATATAAGTTCAAAGTAATTCATTGGATTCATTTTATAATAATTTTAGATATATAAAAATTTTATTGAACTTTTCACTGTATTTTACCCACCTCCTAGAAGAATTTGCAAATTTACATAAAACACAATTTCACCGCTTCTATGAATAGAATTTATAAAATACGAGAGACACGGTTAACATAAAGTAGTAAAATGTGGTTCAATAAGATAAAAATAATTTTTGGTGAATAGTAACTTTTTACTTTTATTTACCACGATTAAAAGTAAATAGGGTAATTGAGGGTAAAAATGATATTATTATTACACTAAAACATGTCCTAATTCAATTGGATAAGTTTAATTCGACAAAAAACAACCTTAGGAATAAAATATGACCATTTAGGTCCACTTGGATTAGATTAGGACATTTAATATTATTTTATTTAAAGAAGAGTTAAAATAGTTAAAATCAAAGTTTAATAACTAAAACATTTTTAATATAGGGTTATAAATAAGATAATTTCGACTATAATTATTCATTAGAAATCTAAAAATATTTCCTACATAATGATATTTTATTTTTGATTTTTAGGCATTAAATAAGTAAATTTAGTTTTGACACAATGATGATGCAGTGATTACCTTATTAATAAAATATTAACATAATTGATGTTATAAATACCCAAATAAATGTAATTTGAAACTTTTTATTAATTACACTAATTTTATAGGTTAATATGACATGTTAGTATTGATTTAATTAATTTTTTTTGAACTAATCATTCTGTTATGAGTTTCAAAAAAATCAATTACCAAATAGTGTCAAAATTGACATAAAATAGTTTTTAAAACAAATATTATATTATTAATAGTTATTTTATTACTAAAAATCTAAGGTTCGGCCAAATGACTTAGATAAGGTTATATATATTAATAATGAACAAATTGGGGTTCTTTTGTCTTGTTATAGTATGTTTAGTAACCATATAGTGTAATAAAACAAAAAGACGGGGTAAAAGTAAAATTATTTAACTTAAAGTTAAATCTAAATGATAAGGTTAAAATAGAAACCTAAAATTATCTAAATTCTATTGTATGATAGGATTTTGACCCATACCCACCTTATCTTCTAAATAAATCAATTTTTAGCTATTAAAAACCGAATATGACTTTATAATAAAATAATATTTTTTGTTTTTCCAAAGGTGCCCCTCTCCTCCCTTATAAAAGGGAAACTCCTCCCTCTCCTCCTCACACCACTTTGAGCCATCAATCTCGGACAAACCCTGCCAATTTCTCTTCTCCACTTCCCTAGAAACATCCAAGAGGGCCTGTTCTTCTTCAAAGACAATATTTATTGCCATAAGAGGAGGTTAATAAGATGCGCTTCAAAGAAGAAGTAATGTCTGTTACCAATTCTTTCAACTTTATTTCTTCTTCTACTTATTCTTCTTTAGCTGTTTCATTATGAAGTAATAAAATCAGTATCACTCATATACTGATATTATAAATATGAAACAACCCTATTTCACCTTCTATCTATCCTACGGAAAATGAAATCACCGCGCGTGCGTACGTACGGAATACCGTCTCCACGCCGTGGTGTAATCTGTTTTCCACCACCACCTTACTTGGATGGGTATAATGGTGTAACGAATAACTATATATTATTATTGTAAAGTGATATTGATTCTGAAATATTATACATACACTTCAATACAATTACATGATCATTGGAACGATATCATCGCTTGTGCGTACGTACGGCCTACTGTCTCCACGATGTGATGTGACTCGTTCTACATGATATTCATTGCATAATGATTATATAAATAAATTGAATGAATAAATATGATATATATTACACTAATACCATTATGGAAATGAGGTATCTGTAAACTAAAAATAATAATAAGAATTAATTCGGCAAAACACGCATAAGAACAAAAAGCAATAAACGCCTGAATAACAAGTAGCAATGAAATATTACTAATAAGAAGCTAAGAATACAAGAATATGACCATATATGATATCATAATAGTGGTTATGATTTTGGAATAAGTCAATAACATTATTTAAATCATTATACAGGAGGTTCAGACACGTACAAAGCAAATTAGACCTAAGGTAAGAGAAAATCTCGCAATCTCAATTTTTATCTGTGATTGTTTATACTTCAAAATTTATTGGGGAATATTTATCATCCACATAAATTTTCCCTCAATATGAAATATTATTTCTATCCTCCTACAATTGTCTAAATACAATTTTACCCTTCGGTGAATTTTTAGTAAAATATATGAAAGGAATCTTTTTTCATTTTTAGTATGAGGTAATTTTTTGGACTTTTTCGGCCAAAGTACGAGAAGAATGTTTTTATTTAACTTATACGGCATGAATTGATTTTTAGAACATTATTTCCATGAATATTTATTTACAAGTTTTCAAGTTTATTTTTAATCAACTTCTTTTAGTTTAAAATTGTATGACATGTTAAGAAAGTAAAATGTTTTTTTGAAGTAAAAAAGGATATTTTCCTCAAGAATGGAGTTCAAGTGTTTTATCAAAATTATTTTCCCTCTAAGATAATACAGTGTTCTATTTATTTAACTATTTGTACATTGATTTGATTATGTTATGATGGAATTAATTTTATAAAGTCCTTTTATCTTATATGATTTATGTTATGATGGAATGAAGTTTAAGAATCCCATTTTTATTACATGGGTTATGCTATGATGTATGATTTATGATCTTGTGGAACACATAATAATGGTATCATTATGATATGGGTGGGACCTATATCTCCCTCCAATGCATTGGGTAAAGATTTATATCTCATGAGATAGACATGGCTGGAAAGGCAGGTTAATCCAGTTTAGTGAAACAGGACTGAAACGAGGAGTGAACTCGGTTCAGAAATGGACTTTGTCCGCTAAGATAGTCTTGGAAATGAGTCTTGACTAATAATAAATGATTCTCTATTATTATTTGTGTATGAAAGAAAGTTTCATGTTTCATGTTATGATTATTTGGATTACATTTCACTATTATGATTGATCCTATGTCATGATATTATGATCTCTTTTACATGACAAGATTTTCAAAATGTTATGTCCTTAAGAATATGATATGATTGATATTTCTTTTTTTTACCCTTACTGAGCATTTGAGTTCACCCTTTTGTATGTTTTCTTTTCCCCAAGTCTGGAAGAAGGGTATTAAGTAGAATATTCCAAAATGGACTCTAGATATGATGAAATAAATGGGAGACAATGTAGATGATTTATGAACCAGTTGTTTATATTTCCCAGTTTCTAAAAACACTATACCTATATGGTCCTTTCATGGTTTTTTTATATGTTGTAATAAGTATGCTTCAATTCTAAAGTAATAACAATGTATGTAAAGTATGGGTCGTTATATTTGGTACTAGAGGAAGGGTATAGTCAACCTTTGGAAACTAGGACGTAGTAGATTTAGTAAGAACCCTAAGGATATATCTAAGAATAGAACAATCTTAGTGTTTTAGAGATGGCCATGAACAACCTATGATAAGACCTTAAGTGTGAAATTTTATCTTGATTATGTGGTTTTCCTATTATAATTAGTGTTTCTCACACTATTCTTCTTAGTTTTAGTCAATGGATGGAACCCGAAGGAACCATGTTAATGCGGAATGCGACAGGCAATGCAATGATTGTCTCCCTGAGCAACCAAATGTTATGGGAGCTGAAATGAAAAATCTTGTATCTATGATCACACAACTTTCTCAAGCTATGAATCATGCAGGAATTCCAAACAAGCAAAGGAAGGAGCGAAATTCTGTTGAATCCTTCACGAGGCAACGTCCACCCTCATTCAGCGGGTCTACTGATCCATTAGTTACTGAACAATGGATCAGTACTACTGAAAAGATATTTTCAGTTCTTCAATGTTCTGAACATGAAAAAGTCATCTTAGTAGTGTATCATTTGGACGGTGATGTTGATCAATGGTGTAATCTTATCAAGAATATGAGGCAAAGAGATGAAATTGAGTCCATGGAATGAGACAAGTTCAAGAACTTATTTTTAAATAAGTACTTTCCTCGTATTCTTTGAACAAAGATGGAGAAGGAGTTTCTTGAACTAAAGAAAAAGGATGATGAATCTATTGGTACCTACGAAGAAAATTTTACAAGACTTGCAAGGTACGCTTCTGGGATTATTATCCAACCTGAGAGTAAGATCGATCGATTCTTCAGTGGATTAAAACCAAGTCTTAGAAGGGTGTTATCCATAAGGGACTTCAATAGCTATGAGGAAATTGTTCTATGTGCTCTCAAGGTTGAGATAAATATTGGAGTAACCCAACTATCTTATGCGTTTGATAAGAAGAGGAAAATGGAATTCAAAGGAAAATCTAAATACCACACTGAAAAGAAGACGAGTTTTCCCTTATGCTCAAAGTGTGGAAAGAAACATGGAGGGAGTTGTCTAAAAGGGACGAGTAAATGTTTCAAATGTGGAAAAGAAGGTCATCGGGCATTTGAATTCCACAATGATGGGAATAAGATGTCTAGTGATGTGAACAAAGAAAAGGCTACATAGGGTGTACCTCCTACACTTCAATGTTACAAGTGCAAAGAAATGGGGCATTATTCTAATCAATGCCATAATCCAAGGGTTGTTGATGATGATCGACATCAAAAAACTCTTGAGGCTAAAGGCAAGGAAAAGTCACATGAAATTTCTATCAGCGATGTGGAGTATGATAACAAAGTGGTGAAAGGTACACTTACCATCCACTATAAGGTAGAAAATGTTTTATTTGATTCTGGATCCACCCACACTATTATTTCTGAAAAATTTTCTAAGGGTATCACCGTATTACCTCAAAAATTAGATGTTGAGTTAGCTGTGAGAACCCCTAATGGCACAACAGTTGCATCAAAAGTTTATAATTCTTCTCCGATTGAAGTTTGTGGAAAAGTGATTCCTACAAATCTTGTGATCCTTCCTATAGTGGAATTTGATGTTATTATTGGCATGGATTGGATTTCTTTATATGGAGATCATATCAATTTCCAAATAAGGGAAGTCACATTTCATATTCCAGATCAATCTATCATCGTCTATCGATGAAAAGATGAACATAACCTTCTAGTGGAAATTTCTTCCATCTTATGGGTCTTGATTCCATTAAATGAAGGTTATTTATCTCAAATGGTTGGAGAGAAACTCACAATTAATAATACACCCATTGTACAAGAGTTTGATGATGTCTTTCCAGAGGAATTGCATGGTCTTACACCAAATTGTGAAGTTGAGTTTTCAATAGAACTCGTACCGGGTGATTTACCTATTTCCAAGACACCTTATAGAATGGAACCAATTGAGTTGCAGGAATTTAAGAAGCAACTCCAATAGAATCTTGATAAGGGATTCAAATGCCCTAGTGCGTCACCTTGGGGAGCATCTATTTTTTTTAAGAAGAAAGATGGATCAATGAGACTCTGCATTGATTATCGATAACTTAACAAGATCACTATCAAGAACAAATATCCTCTCCCATGCAGTGATGACTTTTTTGACCAACTACGCGGAGCTCAATACTTTTCCAAAGATTGATCTTCATTCAGGGTATCATCAATTAAGGGTAAAAAGGGAGGATATACCAAATACGGATTTTCGTACAAGGTATGGACTCTATAAATTTATAGTGATGCCATTTGGTCTTACTAATGCCCCTGATATATTCATGGATCTGGTGAATAGAGTATTTAGAGACTATCTTGATCAGTTTGTGGTATTCTTTATAGATGATATTCTTGTCTATTAAAAGAGAAAGGAAGAACATGAAGATCACTTGAGAATTGTATTGAAGACCCTGCAAAAGGAGAAGCTTTATGCCAAATTTACCAAGTGTGAATTTTGGCTTCAAAAAGTTTCATTTTTTGGTCACATAATCTCAAAATAGGGGATATTTGTGGATCCAGTAAAAACAGAGGTTATCGAAAGATGGTCGAGACCAACAACAGTAACTGAGATCTGAAGTTTTCTTGGTTTGGATGGATATTATCGACGTTTTGTGAAATATTTTTCAAGATTATCTAATCCACTCACCAGGTTGACTTGAAAAGGAGTTAAGTTCGTTTGGACGGAGGAGTGTGAAGAGAATTTCAAGGAGTTAAAAAGAAGGTTATCCAGTGCACCTGTGCTCCCACTGCCTTGTAGTGGAGAAAGATTTGTGATCTACAGTGATGCATCCAAGAAGGGGTTGGGGTGTGTTCTCATGCAAAATTATATGGTGATATCTTATGCCTCACGACAGTTGAAAATCCATGAGAAAAATTACCCAACTCATGATTTGGAGTTAGTTGTGGTAATCTTTTCATTAAAAATATGGAGACATTATCTTTATGGTGAAAGGTGTGATATTTATACTGATCATAAAAGTTTAAAGTATGTTTTAACACAAAAGGAGCTGAATATGCCGCAAAGAAGATGGTTGGAGCTGGTTAAGGATTACGAATTCTCAATTCATTACCACCCTGGGAAAGAAAACAAGGTGGAAGATGCATTAAGTCGATAAGACCATGCTAGCATATCCATGATGAGGATCACAAAAGATCCAATATTTATGGATTTACAAAGGATGGATCTTGGAATTATAATGTAAGGGGAAAAATATTATCTTTCTCAAATGAATGTTCAACCATCTATACATGTGAAGATTAAAGAGGCACAAAAAGAATATGTAGAGTTACAAAAGAAGGTGATAAATGTTCCTGAATTAAACCTTGATTGTGATGGGATAATAAGGTTCAGGAATCTGGTTTGTGTTCCTCCCATCCCAGAATTAAAGAAGGAGGTACTGGATGAGACTCATAGTTCTTCATTCTCTATTCATCCTAGAAGCACGAAGACATATAGGGATCTGAAAGAGTACTTATGGTGGGATGGAATGAAAAGATATGTTGCTGAATATGTCTCTTGATGCTTGGTTTGTCAGGAAGTTAAAGATGAGAGATAGAAGTCCAAGGGGATGTTACAACCATTACCCATACCCGAATGGAAATGGGAAAACATCACTATGGACTTTGTCACCAGACTTCCTAAAAAATCCAAAGGCAATAATTCTATCTGGGTCATAGTTGATTGTCTTACGAAGTCAGCACACTTCATTGCTATTAGAGATGATTTATCTCTGGATCAGCTTGCCGGGATATATGTAAAGTAAGTGGTAAGATTGCATGGAGTACCACTTTCCATTATATCTGATCGGGATCTGAGGTTTACCTCAAAGTTTTGGCGAAGTCTTCAGCATACTCTGGATACAGAGTTGAGTTTCAGCACTGTTTATCATCCTTAGACAGACGATCGGTCTGAGAGAACAAATAAAACTCTAGAATATATGTTAAGAGATTTATCTATGTATTTCAAAGGTGGTTGGGATCAACACCTACCTTTGGTAGAATTTTATTATAATAATATCTTTCACTCCATTATTCAGATGGCTCCTTATGAAGCTCTCTATGGAAAGAAATGCAGGACTCCAACTTGCTGGGATGAATTTGGGGAAAGAAAGCTATTAGGACCTGATCTTGTTGATGAGATGGAAGAAATGGTCAGATCTATTCAATAACACATAAGAGCAGCTCAGAGTCGACAAAAACATTATGACGATAACCGAAGAAGAGACGTAGAGTTTGAAGTGGGTGATAAAGTGTTCTTACGAATATCTCCTTGGAAGAGAGTAATGATATTTGGAAAGAAGGGAAAGTTGAGCCCTAGATATATTGGTCCTTTCGAAATACTGGATCATGTTGTGAAGGTAGCTTACCGATTTTCGCTTCCACCGAATCTCTCTCAAGTTCACGATGTGTTCCATGTATCTCTCCTAAGAAAGTACATACCCGATTCTTCACATGTACTCAGCTCAGAAGTTGTACTATTGGAGCAAGATCTTTCTTATGAAGAATAGCCGATAGAGATTCTGAATCGAAGCGAAAAATTCGTACAAAACAATAACAGTCGCTTGGTGAAAGTTTTATGGAGGAACCACCAATTAGAATAATCTACATTGGAGCTTGAGGATATGATGAAGGATAGGTATCCTCATCTGTTTATTACAAAGTGAAGAATTTTGAGGGAGAAATTCATTTTAAGTTGGGTAGAATGTAACACCCAAGATTTTTTATGAGAAATATTTTGTTTTTATGTTATATACATCATCACACACAACACTATCTTGGCTTGATTTACACGCAATCATGACCTTCCTTGATAGCTTGCATTGTCCGCAATACCGAGTTTCACTAAACAATGATATGCTATTAAAATATTATTAAAACTAGTCGTTATGAATAGTAATACCCACTTTTTGAAATTTTATAAATTTTTTCTTTCAAAATTGACCTCATTTTTGGATTTGGAATATCGAAATTAGACTAGGGTGAAATTTTGGTATTTTTCTAAAAACTTTCAATTTTTGATGAATAGTGAAAACGATGGGTTACTATTTAAAAACCGATTTTTTATTTAAATAATTATTATTTTTATTTAAATTTATTTTATGTCAAAATTGATACATAATACCTATATAAGTTCAAATTAATTCATTGAAGTCATTTTATAATAATTTTAGATATATAAAAATTTTATTGAACTTTTCACCGTGTTTTACCCACCTCCTAGGAGAATTTGAAAATTTACATAAAAAATAATTTTACCACTTCTGTGAGTGGAATTTATAAAATATGAGAGACAAAATTAACATCAAGGAGTAAAATGTGGTTCAATAAGATACAAATAATTTTTGGTGAATAGTAACTTTTTACTTTTATTTACCACTGTTACAAGTAAATAAGGTAATTAAGGGTAAAAATGATATTATTATTACACTAACACATGTCCTAATTCAATTGGATAAGTTTAATTCGACCAACACCAACCTTAGGAATAAAATATGACCATTTAGGTCCATTTGTATTAGATTAGGACATTTAATATTATTTTATTTAAAGAAGAGTTAAAATAGCTAAAATCAATGTTTAATAACAAAAACATATTTAATATAGGGTTATAAATAAGATAATTTCGACTATAATTATTCATTATAAAGATAAAAATATTTCCTAAATAATGATATTTTATTTGTTATTTTTAGACATTAAATAAGTTAATTTATTTTTGACACAATGATGATGTAGTAATTACCTTATTAATGAAATATTAACATAATTGATGTTGTAAATACACAAATAAATGTAATTTTAGACTTTTTATGAATTAAACTAATTTAATAGGTTAATATGACATGTTATTATTGATTTAATTAACTTTTTTAGAACTAATCATACTGTTATTATTTTCACAAAAATCAATTCCCAAAGAGTGTCAAAATTGACCTAAAATCGTTTTTAAAACAAATATTATATTATTAATTGTTATTTTATTTCTAAAAATATAAGTTTCGGCCAAATGACTTAGATAATGTTATATATATTAATAATGAACAACTTGGGGTTCGTTTGGCTTGTTATAGTAATTTTATTGGCCTTATAGTGTAAGAAAACAAGAAGACGCGGTAAAAGTAAAATTATTTAACTTAAAGTTAAATATAAATTATAAGGTTAAAATAGAAACCTAAAATTGTCTAAATTCTATTGAATGATAGGATTTAGACCCATACCCACCTTATCTTAGAAATAAATCAATTTGGAGCTATTAAAAACTGAATATGACATTATAATAAAATAATATTTTTAGTTTTTCCAAAGGTGCCCCTCTCCTCCCTTATAAAAGGGAACCTCCTCCCTCTCCTCCTCACACCAATTTGAGCCATAAATCTCGTCCAACCTTTGCAAATTTCTTTTCTCCAGTTCCCTAGAAACATCTTAGAGGTCCTGGTCTTCTAAAAAGACCATCTTTAGTGCCCTAAGAGGAGGTTAGGAAGAGGCGCTTCAAAGAAGAAGTAATGTCTGTTACCAATTCTTCCAACTTTATTTATTCTTCTACTTATTCTTATTTAGTTGTTTCATTATGAAGTAATAAAATCAGTATCACTCGTTTAATGATATGATAAAAATGAAACAACCCTATTTCTCCTTTTATCCATCCTACAGAAAATGAAATCACCGCGCGTGCGTACGTACGGAATACTGCCTCCACGCCGTAGTGTAATCTGTTTTCCACCACCACCTTAATTGTATGGGTATAATGGTGTAAATAATAACTATATATTATTATTGTAAAGTGATATTTATTCTTAAATAGTATACATACACTTCAATACAATTCCACAATCATGGGAACAATATCATCGCTCGTGCGTACGTACGACCTACCGTCTCCACGATGTGATGTGACTCATTCTACATAATCTTCATTGAATAATGATTATATAAATGAATTTAATGAATAAATATGATATATATTACACTAATACCATTCTATAAATGAGGTATCTATAACCTAAAAATAATAATAAGAATTTATTGACAAAACATGCATAATAACAAAAAGCAATAAACACCCGAATAACAAGTAGCAAGGAAATATTACTAATAAGAAGCTAAGAATCTAAGAATATGACCATATATGATATCATAACAGTGTTTATGATTCTGGAATAAGTCAATAACATTATGTAAATCATTATACAAGAGGTTCGGACACGTACAAAGCAAATCGGACCTAAGGTAAGGGAAAATCTCGCAATCTCAATTTTTATCCGAGATTGTTTATACTTCAGAATTTACTGTTAAATATTTATCATCCACATACATGTTCCCTCAATATGTAATATTATTTCAATCCTCCTACAATTTTATAAATCCAATTTTACCCTTTGGTGAATTTTTATTAAAAGATATGAAAGGAATCTTTTTTCATTTTTAGTACGAGGTACTTTTTTGGACTTTTCCGGCCAAAGTACGAGAAAAATGTTTTTATTTAAATTATAAGGTATGAATGGATTTTTAGAACATTATTTCCATGAAGAATCCTTTACAAGTTTTCAAGTTTATTTTTAATCAACTTATTTTAGTTTAAAATTGTATGGCATGTTAAGAAAGTAAAATGTTTTTTTGAAGTAGAAAGGATATTTTCCTCAAGAATGGAGTTCAAGTGTTTTATCAAAATTATTTTCCATATAAGATAATATAGGGTTATGTTTCTATCCCTATTTTTACATTGATTTGAATATTTTATGATGGAATTATTTTTATTAAGTCTTTTTATCTTATATGATTTATGTTATGATGGCATGAAGTTTAATAATCCCATTTTTATTACATGGGTTATGCTATGATGTATGATTTTTGATCTAGTGGCACACATAAGAATGGTATAATTATGAGATGGGTGGGACCTATATCTCCCTCCAATGCATTGGGTAAATATTTATATCTCATGAGATAGACATGGCTGGAATGGCAGGTTAATCTGGTTCAGTGAAACAGGACTGAAACGAGGAGTGAACTCGGTTCAGAAATGGACTTTGTTCGCTAAGATAGTCTTGGAAATGAGTCTTGACTAATAAGAAATGATTCTATATGATTATGTGTGTATGACACAAACTTTCATGTTTAAAGTTATGATTATTTGGATTACATTTCACTATTATGATTGATCTCATGTCATGATATTATGATCTGTTTTTCCAGACAAGATTTTCAAAATGTTATGTTCTTAAGAATATGATATGATTGATATTTCTTTTGTTTACCCTTACTGAGAATTTGAGATCACCCTTTTGTATGTTTTATTTTCCCCAGGTCTGTAAGATGGGTATTAAGTAGAATATTCCAAAAGAGACTCTAGATATGATGAAATAAATGGGAGACAATGTAGATGAATTATGGACCAGTTGTTCATGTTTCCTAGTTTCTAAAGACACTATACCTATACGGTCCTTTCATGGTTTTGTTATATGTTGTAATAAGTATGATTCAATTCTAAAGTAATAACAATGTATGTAAAGTATGGGTCATTATATGCTAGATGTCTGCCTATACGTGGCTTCAACCCATCTATGCCAACTTGTGTAATGGTACACATGGTAACCCATGTAACCAGTCTGGGATGGCCGTGTGGTGAAGTACATGGAGTGTACTCCACCCCATGTACATGTTTCATCTGAGATATATGTCGAGTCCCATGTAAGGAACCACATACCGTGTGACAGTTTTCACAAGCCGTTTCATCACTTCCTGCATTGTGAATCCCTAGCCGCCACCGAGCCGGCCCCACACACTATGTTCTTCGAAGAACACGCTGGGTTTTTTTGGGATTCTTCAGAACCAACAATCCACCTATTTATGCCTCTGTCAGTCCTTTAGTCATCATTCCGGTGATCTAATCATCATGAAACTGACGGTTCAAGGTTTTCCCTCCATATAAATTCTGATTCAGTAAGTTTAAGGCATCTGATTGGCTCCAAAAAATGAATTTCGATCATCCGTGTGAAGAATTTTCAAAGAACGCTTTTTCCCAATATGTGTTGATTCGTCTTCCACCATCAACGTCACAACTTCATTGAGTTGTCATGATGTTGGATTTATGATTTCAGATCATTGTATTGTGAGAAGGACGTGTAACGATCTGTTGTGCATAACCTCGTGAAGAACACAAAGAACACGGGGTCAAAAGGGACAAGATAACCAAACAATGAATTGAGGAATGAACCTCCACTGCCATTCATCAAAACATTGACCTGATCCCATTAGAAGCATCAAACAGAAAAATAAAAATATAAATCCAACCAAACATGATTCAATTCTCAAAATAAACCTGATAAAAGACCCTACCGCAAGAACAAATGATCCACGAGTTTACCTATTTGTGGGTTGATACGTGTCTGTCGTTTGAATCCAAGAACGGGGAAGGAAGAATTGAAATAACAACCCCTACCTCAATCGTCGAAGAAGTGGGAGATCAATCATCAGTTGGGATTCGATCTCACTGCGCAACAATCCACACGTCACCATTCATCAAGAATTCTCCATGGGTGGATCCTCTACAAAGATCCAGAGGATTATAGGGAGTTTTCTAGGGTTATGAATCTAACCCTAGGATCATTATCATTTAAAACCAATTAACGTGTTTCTGCGTCATGGAAACATTTAAAATAAAAATAAATTATTAATTTATTTTATTTCCTTTAAAACTTCCAGAAACTAACTTCTGATTTTGACTTGCGCCGGCTAATGTTAAGACCCTCCTAAGGTAAAGCCGCTGCTATGAATGAAATGGTGCCCTCAGATTTTATATTCGAACACCTATTTAAAATTTATTCTACATTTTATGTAAAACTGTGTGCGTTCACTATTTAAAATTTTAATTTACTTCAATCATTTATTCTATGAATTTTGGGCCTCATAATCGCACGTTGTTGCAAAGTTTGGTCTTGAAATAATTCCATAAAATATTTAAAAAAAATACATTGAAAATTTTATACATTACATTCACCCCAATTTAGGGCTTTTATGTCCCTAAAAATCCAAAATGAAAGGCTACTCAAATAGATGTGGGTACTATGCATGAATCTGATCCTCACGCTCCCACATGATCTCCTAAAGGTTCTTGTGCTACCACCGGACATGCACCAATGTAATATCTCGCCTAATAAGGATCATATCCTATTGATCCTTGATCTCCATTGGGTACTCTATAAAGGTCACCCCATATTTGATGTACAACTCACCCCAGTCAATGATGTGTGATGGGTCATGCACGTACCTTTGCAGCTATGAAATGTGAAAGAAATCATGTACCCAGTGGAACTATAGAGGTTGAGCTAGGCGGTACGCCACCTCACCAACTCTGCACAGTATCTGAAAAGGGCCAATGGACCTTAGAGATAACTTTTTTCCCTAACCAAATATCTGCAACTCTCATCGAAGTGAGACCTGAAGGAAGACATGGTCTCCCTATTCGAACTCCAGAGGTCTTCAACATCTATCATCATAAGAATTATGTCTTCTCTTTGTAGTATTCATCTACTCTTGGATGATCTGAACCTTCTTTGTGGTAACTCACACCAACACTGGACCCGTGAGTGCTGACTCTTCGGCGTCAGTCCAGCAAAGTGGTGACCGGAAGGTTTTCCTATATAAATCCTCAAACGGTGCCATACCAATGGTGGATTGGTATATATTTTTGTATAAAAACTCCACCAGTCTAGGTGGTCCTCCCAACCATGAAAAAAGTTCAAGATACATGCCTGTAACATATCCTCTAGTACCTGAATGGTTCTCTCAGTCTGACCATCTATTTGGTGATGGAATGCCATGCTCAAACGTAACTGATTCCCAAACGCCTCCTATAATATCTTATACAATTATGATGTGAAACAAGAATGACAATGAGAGACTATAGTGGAAAGGACTCCATGAAGCTGAAATATCTCCTGCATGTAGAGGCATCCCAAGCTGTATAAAAAACTCTATTCCCCTAATAGCTAAGAAGTTGTAAAACATGGTGAGTCGGTCAACGATCACCCAGATGGAATTGTGTCTACTGAAAGTTCATGGTAATACTATCATGAAGTCCATAAGTATTCAATCCCACTTCCACTCCAAAACTTCCAGGAGGTGAGACAATCCTTCTATAACCTAGTGATCAACCTTCGCTTGTTGGCACATAGACATTGAGAAACGAACTCTTCTACTACCTTCTTCATACCTGTCCACCAGAACAGACACCAGAGGTCTTTGTACATTTTTTACATTCCAAGATGTACCTTCAAGGAGTATGTATGAAAATCCCATAAGAACTCCTCCCACAAATCCACTGGAACAACTGTGCATCCTCTTAAAAGAAAAATGTGCTCCCCACCTTTTGAATATCCATCATGAGCTTTTCCTGTGGATAACTCATCACATAAAGTCTCGTAGTCAAACTCCCCTAGTTGTGCCTCCCTGACTAACCATAAGAGTGGAGGGGGTGAAAAACATTGACTGGAGATAATCTACATCATCTCTATCCAGGAAGGATAACTATAGCAAGGCCAACAGCTCCGATTCCCCGCTCAGTAGCTATGAACTAGATATCCTACTAAGAGAATCTACCACAACGATACCCTTACTAGGAGTATAGACAATCTCGAAGCCATAGTCCTAGAGGAACTCTATCCATTGACTCAACCTTAGATTTAGATCCTTTTATGAGTAGATTAACTTGAGACTCTTGTGGTTAGAGTAGATGATAAGTCGTTCTCCCATCAGGTAGTGTCGCCACATCTTTAATGCGAAGACTACCACTGCCAACTCAAGATTATCGATCATGTAGTTATGTTAATGTGGAAATATCTAGAACAAATCAAAAGATATTACTTCCTATATCTGCATCAGGAAACTGCCAAGCCTGGTCCCTGATACGTCACAGAAAACTACGTACTCGACATCCACTTCTGAAAATTTCAAGATCAGTGTGCTCGTCCAACTCTGCCTCAACTATTTAAAATCCTGTTGTAACTTCTCCGTCTATACAATAACCTGTCTCTTTTGGGTAAAATATATCATAGGTGATGATATCAAGGATAAATCAAGGATAAATATCTGGTAGTATCCTTCCATCCTAAGGAAGCTCCGCCCCTTTGTCACACTCCGGGGTGGCTCCCATGATAACACTGCCAAAACCTTGGATGGGTCCACTACTACTCCATTTTCTGAGATAACATGTCCCAAAAATCGGACCTCCTATATTCAGAATGGGCACTTAGAGAGCTTCCCATAAATTTGGTGCTCTCAGAGTATGTCTAGAACCATCCACTTGTGTCTTGTGTGATCCTCCTCCGATGCCAACTACACAAGTATTTATTATAATACCCTAACCCTATTTACCCAGAGTCAGTTCATTATTACATAACATTGGCATGATCACAAAAGATCAAGTATCTAAAGACTGATTAGTTTAGTATCCTTATAAGTACTAGATACATTTATAAGGTTTACATTACATCATAAAATGGAAAACTTCAATAACATTGTTTCCATAGACAACACTGAGATCCCATAGACTATCCCAATAGGTCAGTCATAATATACTTCTTTGCATCCTGGTAAAGATAAAACATAAAAAGGGGTGAGATCAGATGCTCAATAAGGATAATAATATAATAGAAACTTTTATAAATAAACATAATCATTTAAGGCAATGTATATAACTAAAACAAAAGCCTTTTCAACATAAAATTCATCATAATATGGAAAATATAAATCAAAATAATTCGATTTACTTACTCACATGAATATTATAATAGTCGAATAATCACATGCAATATCAATAGCCACTTTCACAATGATGGAATGCATAATGCCAGACTTTCATAACCACGTAGTCAAGGACTTGTGCCAAGAATAAAAATAATATTTTTTCAAGGCCTTATTCCAAGACACTAGTTTGTCTCATGAGACCTACTGATGCATCGAGGAGCTATAGCGGGCTCCACCCATCACTTACTAAGTCCAATGCATTCCCCATATGAAAAGGTTTAAACATAACATAAACATTTGTATTAAAACTGGAATACGAAATGTCAATACTTTATCTATAAACCAGGAATGGTATGAAATAACACATCCATAGTAAAACATATCACAAAACCTTGAATAAAATATGGAAGTTTTGTATCATAATAAATCAACTTCAAACAAACTGAAAATCCATCAAAGGATGTTGACATAGATGAAATCAAAACCTTTTTATAGAAACATCTTTTCTATTTTGAAATCATTTAAAGGTCACGTAATTATAAAAGAAAACATTTATATTTGAAAATATTATTATAATATTTTAAGGGAATCTTCTACGACGTTATAATGACATAAAATATCCACACCCGCCGTATATGTTAAAAAAATTATTACATTAAATTTGTCGAAAAGGTCATAAAGTACCTTGTTTGGAAAACGACGAAAAGATTAATTTCAAAAAATATAAGGTCAAATAAGGGTAAAAATTACTTTATCCCATAGTCTAGTAAATAGTAAAAATGTTTTGGAATATATTTTTAAGATACATGGATGTGGATGATAAAGAGGTCCAAGTAGATACTTACGTAAAAACAACATCGGATAATAAAGAGATTGTGAAATTAACCCTTACTTTGTAATTTTCCTTAGTTGAGGGTAGGTTAAACTCCTGTATAATGGTGAAATAATTTTTATTAAATTATAAAAGAATCATATATATTAATATGATATCATATATGATCTTTTAACATTTATTGGTTAATAATATCTTAGTATTGTCATCGTTCCGGGTGTTAACTGATTCGTTTTCCTTTATATGATTTGTTACGTGATTAATTTTTGTTATGGATAGGATGTATGATATTCATATTCAGATTTATATTAATTATTTAAACATTATTTTTAATCATCTAATGAAAATTATTCTTGAATGGATATAATGGGTAATGAATCTCATCACGATCGTGGAGACGGTAATCCGTACGTACTCAAAAACAACAATATCATTATTTTGATATTAAAATAATATATAATTTGACGGTATATCATATATAAAGAATAATTATCTTTTTATATTTATTATTTACATCAATTACACATCATTATTATACCCATCCAAATAATAATGTATTGAATAACAATTACACCACGACGTGGAGATGGTAAGCCGTACGTATGCACATATAGTGACATGTCATTCAAAGGATGGATAGAATAAGGAATATGGTTGTACCATATTTATAATAACATCATAGTATATAGAATATACTGGAGTCATTTTTTTATAATGGAAACAACAAAGTAAGAGGAATTTGAAGAAGAAAGGAACTTGAAAGAGGTGATGAATGATTTACCTCTTCTTTGGGTTCTTCCTTTTGATTTGATCAAAAGGGATCCTTAGGATAGCTTTTTGACTAAAGGAATGCCTTTAGGATTAAAAGAGTACAGTTGATATGGTATTTGGGAAGGGTTTAGAAGAGCCAAATGGCTTTTATGGTGTGAATTATAGATAAGGGGGAGTGCCCTTTTATAATAGGAGTGAGGGGCACCTTAGGAAAAGCTAGAAATATTATTTTATAATAAAATCATTTTTGGTTTCTAATGGATAAAAAGTGGATTATTTAATGGATAAGGTGGATATGGGTCAAAAAACACATAACAAATAGGTTTTAGATAGGTTTGGGTTACTATATTAACAATATCTTTTAGATTTAACTCTTAGTTAAATAGTTTGATATTTACCATGTCTCTTTGTATTTTTATATTATATGGTTAATAAACTTACCATATACTTCTAAGAGAACCCCAAGTGGTTTATTAATGATAAAAATATCATTATATAATTATTTTGGCCGAACATTATATTTTTAAGAATAGAATATCAATTAATAATATAATATTTGTTTTTAAAAACTCTTTTATGACAATTTCGACACTATTTGGTATTTTGTTTTTGCTAAATTCATAACAAGATTATTACTTAGAAAAAAAAATTATATAAACAAACCTAAAATGTCATATTAACCAATAAAATTAGTTTAATTCGTAAAAAGTCTCAAATTACATTTATTTGGATATTTATAATATCAATTATTTTAATATTTCATTAATTAAGTAATTACTGCATCATCATTGTGTCATAAATAAATTAAATTATTTAATGCCTAAAAAATATAAATAAAATAAAATTATGTATGAAATATTTTAATATTTATAATGAATATTTAAAGTCGAATTTATCATATGTTTAACCCTATATTAAAAATGGTTTAGTTATTAAACATTGAATTTAACAGCTTTAACTCTTCTTTGAATTAAATAATAATAAATGTCCTAATCTAATCCAAGTAGACCAAAGAGGTTCATATTTTATTTATATGGTTTTTTTGGTCGAATTATACTTATCCAAAAGAATTAGGAAATGTGTTAGGGTAATAATGATATCACTTTTACCCTAAATTACCCTGTTTACTTTTAATGGTGGTAAATAAAAGTAAAAAGTTACTATTCACCAAAAATTATTTTTATCTTATTGAACCAAATTTTACTCCTTGATATTAACCTTGTCTCTAAGATTTTATAAATTCAACTTACAGAAGTGGTAAAATTAAGTTTTATGTAAATTTGCAAATACTTCTAGGAGATAGGTAAAAGACGGTAAAAAGTTCAATAAAATTTTTATATATCTAAAATTATTATAAAATGACTCCAATGAATTTCATTGATAATATTTGTGTATTATATATCTATTTTGACCTAAAATAAATTTAAATAAAATAAATAATTATTTAAATAGAAATTCGGTTTTAAACGATGACTTAGTGTTTTTCACAATTCATCAAAAATTGATTTTTTTCAAAAAAATAGCAAAAATTCACCGTAAGCTAATTTCGATATTCCGAATCCAAAAATGATGTCCATTTTGGAAGATAAAAATTATAAAATTTCAAAAAGTGGGTATTTCTATTCATAACGGCTAGTTTGATTGGTTGTAGTGTGTTATAACTCGAAGTTGCGTACAACACACACTACTGTATTATTAAAAGAGAAGCATAACTTGGAAGCTTGGGGTGTTACATTCTCCCCTCATTCAAATAATTTCATACTCAAAATTTCTAGAGTATTATTACATAAAATGACTTAGTGGTTTTTCATCATATGTTGCTTGGGTTCCCACGTTGTCTGTTCCATCTTATGGTTTCTCCATAGGACTTTTACTAGATGAGTCGTCCGGTTTCTCAAAACTCGTTCTCTTGTATCAAGAACCTTGACAGGATATTCTCAATAAGATAGATCGGGTTCCAGTTATAATTCCTCATAGGTGAGTACATGCGTTGGGTAAGGCATGTATTTTATCAACAGTGATATGTGGAATACATCGTGAACTTTGGAAAGACTTGGCAGCATTTCCAAATGGTAGGCTATAGCCCCAATTCATTCTAGAATTTTAAAAGGTCCGATGTACCTGAGACTAAATTTCCCCTTCTTACCAAAACGCATAACACCCTTCCATGGAGATACCTACAAAAAACATGATCTCCTACTTGAAATTCCAAATCCTTCCTTCGGTTATCAACATAGCTCTTCTGCCTACTTTGAGCTACTTTGATGTGGTTTTAGATTACCTTCTACTTTTCCATCGTTTCCTCCACAAGTTCTGGGCCTACAAGTTTTCTTTCACCAACATCATCTCAAGAGGTTGGTGTGCGACATCGCTTTTCATATAATGCTTCATATGGTGCCATCTGAATACTTTAATGGAAGATATTATTGTAGAAAAATTCTACCAAAGGTAAATATTGATCCCACATACCTTGAAAGTCAAGTTAGAATGATCTCAACATGTCTTCTAATGTTTAAATAGTCCATTATTATTGTCCATCCGTTTGGGGGTGGTAGGCAGTGCTCAAACAAAGTTCAGTATCCAGGGCTTTCTGAAGACTTTTCAGAATCTTTATGTAAAACGTGGATCACAATCAGAAACAATCGATAGTGGTACTCCATGAAGTCTTAAAACTTCATTAATATATAGTCTTTCTAAACATTAAAGTGGTAAATCTTCCCTTATAGCAAGAAAATGTGCTAACTTGGTAAGATGATCAACAATGACCCATATTGCATCGTTCCTTCTAGGAATCTTTGGTAGTCCCATGACAAAGTCCATCTTAATATTATCCCACTTCCAATTAAGTATGGGATGAGTTTTCATGACTCCTCTAGGATGTTTCCTTCCAGCTTTCACTTGTTGAAAAACCATACATATTGACAAAAAATCAGCAATCTCCCTCTTCATATTGTCTCACCAAAAATGTTCCTTCAAATCTTTATACATTTTGGAGCTCCCAGGGTGTATAGAGAAATTGGAACTATGAGCATCATCCAAAAATTCCCTTTTTAGAATAGGTATATCAGGAACACACAGTCTCTTCCCAAATTTCAAAATTCCCTCTTCATACACAAAGTCACTCAATCTCCCATCATTCATAGCTTTAATCTTCTTTTGAAACTACTCATCATTAGTTTGAGATCATTTTATCCTTTCTAATAAATATGGTTTGGCAACCATTTGAAAAAGTATTGACGATCCACCTTTCATGGTTATTCCCATGTCCATATTTACTAGTTTCATGTATATAGGATCCTTTTCAACTCTCATCTTGTTCAAAACTCCATGATATTTTCTGCTCAAATCATCTGCGACATTATTTTCCATCCTTATGTGGTAGTGTATCATGAAATCATAATACTTGAGTAGTTCAAGCCATCTCCTTTGCCTCATACTGAGTTATTTCTGTGAGAAAATATACTTCAAACTCTTGTGATCAGTATAAATCTCACAATTTTCACCATAGAGATAATGTATCCATATCTTCAAAAAAAATATTACAACCGCTAACTCAAGATCATGAGTTTGATAGTTTTTCTCATGAGTTTTTAGCTGTCATGATGTGTAGGCATAACCCTATCATTATACATAAGGACACAACCAAGTCCTTTCTTTGATGCATCACTATAAATAACAAACCAATCATTCCCCAATGGTAGAGTCAATATAGGAGCATTGACTAATCTTCTCTTCAGTTAATCAAAAAATTATCCACACTCTTTTTTTAAACAAATTTAACCACTTTTCATGTGAGCTTTGTTAATGGGTTATCCAATCGGGAAAAATTATAGACGAAACGTCAATAATAACCTACTAAACTAATAAAACTGCACACCTCAATTATACTCGTCGGTGCTGGCCATTGATGGATTTCTCTTTTCTGAGAAGAATCAACAGAGATTCCATACATAGAGACAATATGGCCATAAAATGAAATATACTGAAGCCATAATTCACACTTGCTAAAATTTCCATATAATTTGTGTCTTCTAAGAGTTTTCAGAATAATGCACAAGTGATTTTCATGATCTTCATAGATTTTGGAGTATACCAAGATATCATCAATAAATACCAAAATAAAGTCATCAAGATATTCCTTGAAAACACTATTCATTAGATCCATGAAGATAGAGGGTGCATTAGTCAACCCAAAAGGCATTACTGTAAACCCATAATGCCCATACCTGGTTCGAAATAATGTTTTCAGAATGTCTTCCTTCTTCACACAGAACTGATGATATCCATATCAGAGTTCAATCTTTGAAAATTATTTATCTCCATGAAGTTGGTCGAATAAATCATCAATGTGAGGTAGGGGATACTTTTTCTTTATTATTATTGCGTTGATATCCTTGTAGTCAATGCAAAACTTCATAGATCCATCTTTCTTCTTAACAAAAAGGACATGGGCTCCCCCTGGAGAAACACTAGGGATAATAAATCCCTTATTACTCAATTCGCCTAGTTGTTTCTTTAGTTCCAATAATTCCACAGTGTCCATTCTGTAATGGGTATTTGATATGGGCATTGATCTTGGAATTAAATCAATGGAAAACTCAATTTCTTGTTCTATAGGATGTCCAGGTAAATCATTTGGAAACACATCAACATATTCTTTCACAATAGGTACATCCTCTATTTGAACTTTCTTTTCCTCACCCACAGTTATTTCATTCTCTTCCTCCCCAATAATTTAATTTAGTTGAGCTACTGGGGGGATCTAGATAAGAATTAGGTAGTGATGATTCTGCTCTAAATATAAGGTTTTCTTTATCATCGTCATCAAAAATAGTAACCTGCTTCTTCTTACAATAAATTTTTGTATGATGGTCTGATAACCAATCTATACCGAGGATTATATCAAATTCAATCATGGGTATGATGATGAGATCAGTAGATAAATAAAATTTATATACCCTAATGGGAACTAATTCACAAAACATTGTAGCAATGATACTTCCCTTATGAGTTTTGACTAACAACTCCCTTGTTAAATCAAATTGGAAATATCTAATTTTATTAGCAAACTGGGAAGATATGAAACAATAAAATGATCCAGAATGAAATAAAGCATTGGATAAACTTTAGAAAACCATTAATTATCTACCACTATGTCTTTCGGTGCTTCAACCTCAGTAGTAGTGATAGCATAAGCTTTTCCTTGCTCCCTTGGCCTCTTATGAGGTAAGTTCTTCTGACTCTTAGTACATTCTTTTGCATAATTCCTCCTTTCTCGACAATTATAACATCCAAAATCGACAGCCTCTTTCTTCCCCTTGCAATCACAGGCTTGGTGGCCTTTTTCACCACACTTGTAACAAACTCTCATTCCCTTCAGGAAAGTACCAGGGTGTTTCTACCCACATTTACTATAGGATGGATATTCAAATTTTCCCTTATTCCCCTTATTTCCATTTCCAGAGTGTTCAACAGATCTCTTCTTCTCGTGCTTTTCTTTAAATTCATAAGACTTAGAGAATTATTTTTCTGTCTTGATATCACATGAGACAATATATTTGTATGACGAGAAGGATTGTGAGACTAATGCTTGATGGAGAAATGATTTTAACCCATCAAAGAAATGATCAATCTTACTTCTTGAGTTATGTATATAATCTGCAGCATGCCTCACTAACCTTGTAAAGTTAGATTCATACTTTGCGACATTCTCATCCTTCTTTTGCCTCAAACTCAGAAATTGTCTTTCCATATCCACTTGATGGTCATGAGGAAAATAATTTTCAATGAAAATATACTTAAACTCCCTCCATTCCATATTTGATACTTCATCATCTTCCTTTGTGTTTTGAATCAATGAGTACCACTGATCATCATCTCTAGTGAGGCAGTAAACTACCATGAAAAGATTTTCCCTTTCGATACTCCCCAAGTCGTGGAATATTTTCTCTAAGGAATTTATCCATTTCTCAGCTACTAGTGGATTTGTACCCCCATTGAATGTTGGTGGTTTTTTCCTCAGGAAGAGATCTAACATTGATCCTCCATGTTGCGGATCAGGGTGTTCCATATAGGTAAGGTTATTATTCATAACCTGAGTGAGTTGTCCCAGTATGGTGATTAGATGATCAACACCAGTTGAATTACCAGCTCCACTATAATTATCTTGATTAGGAGGGAAATCCCTACATGGATCGTGTTCATTGATACAGTTTCCATTCCTTCCACTATGCGCCATTTCTAAACAATGTCATAAACTAGATTAGTTTATGAATCAAAATACATAATTCCAAACTTGTAAAACACTCAACATAATTTAAACAGTTTATGGATATAATCCATAATCATAAAAAATGTTTTCTTTGAGAAAGTATATACTCATAAACCCTTCATAATGGTTTGTAAAGAAAATGATTATTATCCTAATCATATCCCTCTGGAGTGTTGTAACCAAGAGTGCAGCAAAACCCGTTGTTGTACACCAGTTCCCATTCGAGTCTAGCTCAAAGCAGTGTTTTTAGGTTTTACCCATAGGTACATCTGTTCCAAATCTGCCTCTACCTACTCGTATCTAAACAGGGATTTATTTCTTGGAAAAATAACAAAATCTATACAATACCAAAATTCTAGGAAGTTCTTCTATACCAATCCTCAAAGTCAATCTTAGGGCTATATGCTCTAATCAGACTTTATCTAAATCTAGTTTCCAAGGTTTGTACTAAACTTCCTATAATACCAACTATAACGCCCCAACCCTAGTTACCCAGAGTCAGTGCATTATTAAATAACATTGGCATGATCACAAAATATCAAGTCTCGAAATACCAATTAGTTTAGTAGCCTTGGAAGTACTAGATACATTCTAAGGTTTACATTACATCATAAAATGGAAAACTACAATAACATTGTTTCCATAGACAACACTGAGATCCCATAGACTATCCCTGCAAGTCATTCATAATATACTTCTTCGAATCCTGGGAAAGATAAAACATAAAAAGGGTGAGCTCAGATGCTCAGTAAATATAACAATATAGCGGAAAATTTCATAAATAATCATAAACTTTTAAGGAAATGTATAGAACTAAAAAAATTATTTTTCAACATAAAATTCATCATAATATGGAAAATATAAATCAAAATAATTCCATTTACTTACTCACATGGATATTCTACTAGTCAAATAATCAAATGAAAAATCAGTAGCCACTTTCATAATGATGGAATACATAATGCCAGATTTTCATAACCACATATTCAAGGTCTTATGCCAAGAATACAAATAAGATTTTGTCAAGGTCCTGTTCCAAGACACTAGTTTGTCTCCTGGGACCTATCGATGCATCGAGGAGATATAGTGGGCTCCACTCGTCACTAAGTCCAATGTATTCCCCATATGAAAAGGTTTAAACATAACATAAACATTTGTATTAAAACTGGCATAAAAAATGTCAATACATTATCCATAAACCATGAATGGTATGAAATAACACATCCATAGTCAAACATATCACAAAACCTTCAATTCAATATGTAAGTTTTGTATCATAATAAATCAACTTCAAACAAACATAAAATCCATCAAAGGATGTTGACATAGAGGAAATAAAAACCTTTTCAAATAAATATCTCTTTCTATTTTGAAATCATTTAAAGGTCACATAATTATAAAATAAAACATTTATATTTGAAAATATTTTTATAATCTTGTAAGGGAAGCTTTGATGATGTTATAACGACATAAAATAGCCACACCCACCGTATATGTTAAAAAACATTGTTACCTTAAATTTGTCGAAAAGGCCATAAAGTACATTGTTTGGAAAATGACAGAAAGATTCCTTTAAAAACATATAAGGTAAAATAACGGTAAAATGACTTTAACCCATAGTATAGTAAATAGTAAAAATGTTTTTCAATACATTTTTAAGAAACATGGATGTGGATGATAAATAGGTCACAGTAGATACTTATGTAAAAATAACCTCAGATAATAAAGAGATTGAGAAATTAACCCTTACCTTGTACTTTTCCTGGGTAGAGGGTAGGTTAACCTCCTATATAATGGTGAAATAATTGTTATTAAATTATACAATAATCATATATATTAATATGATATCATATATTATCTTTTAACATTTCTTTGTTAATAATATCTTAGTATTATCATCGTTTCGGGTGTTAACTGATTCATTTACCTTTATCTGCTTTGTTATGTAAGTAATGTTTGTTAGGGATAGGATTTATCTTATTAATATTCAGAATTCTATTAAGTCTTTAAATGTTATTTTCAATCATCTAATGAAAATTAATCTTGAATAGATACGATGGGGAATGAATCTCATCACGTTCGTGGAGACGGTAATCCGAACGTATGCACGAGCGACAATATTATTCTTCTGATTTTAAAATAATATATAATTGGACGGAATATCATATATAAATAATCATTATCATGTCATATTTATTATTTACATCAATTACACATCATTATTATACCCATCCAAATAATAATGTATTGAATAACAATTACACCACAACGTGGAGACGGTAAGCCATACGTACGCATGTATGGTGACATGTCATTAAAAGGATGGATAGAATAATGAATATGGTTGTACCATATTTATAATAACATCAAAATATATAGAAGAAAATGGATTTATTATATTATAATTGAAACAACCAAGAAATAGGAAGTGGAAGAAGAAAGGAACTTGAAAGAGGTGATGAAATATTTACCTCTTCTTCGGGTTCTTCCTTTTCATTTGATCAAAAGAGCTCTTTAGGTTGGCTTTCTGACTAAAGTAAGGCCTATAGGATGAAGGGAGGTTAGTTGATAGGGTATTTGTGCGGGTTTTGGCTGAGTCAAATGGCATTGAAGGTGTGAATTAGAGAGAAGGGGGAGTTCCCTTTTATAAGAGTGAGGGGCACCTTAGGAAAAGCTAGACATATTATTTTATAATAAAATCATTTTCGGTTTTTAATGGCTCCAAAGTGGAATATTTAAAGGATATGGTGGTTATGGGTCGAAAAAAACTCAACCAATAGGTTTTAGACAGATTTGGGTCACTATATTAACCTTATTCTTTTTATTTAACTCTTAGTTAAATAGTTTGACATTTACCATGTCTCATTGTATTTTTATATTATATGGTTAATAAACTTACTATATAATTCCAAGAGAACCCCAAGTGGTTCATTAATGATACAACTATAATAATATAAGTCTTTTGGTCGAACCTTAGATTTTTAGGAATATAATATCAATTAATAATATAATATTTATTTTAAAAACTTTTTTTTTCAATTTCAACACTATTTGGTATTTTGTTTTTTCTAAATTTATAACAACATTATTACTTCAAAAAAATTAATCTAACCAGACCTAATATGTCATATTAACCTATAAAATTAGTTTAATTAATAAAAAGTCTCAAATTACGTTTTTTGGATATTTATAATATCAATTATTTTAATATTTCATTAATTCGGTAATTATTGCATCATCATTGTGTCATAAAAAAATTAAATTATTTAATGTCTAAAAAATATAAATAAAATACCATTATGTAGGAAATATTTTTATATTTCTGATTAATTTTTATAGTAGAATTTATCTTATGTGTAACCTTATATAAAAAATGGTTTAGTTATTAAACATTGAATTTAACACTATTATCTCTTCTTTGAATTAAATAATAATAAATGTCCTAATCTAATCCAAGTTGACAAAATAGGTGAATATTTTTTTCCTAAGGATGTTTTTGGTCGAATTATACTTATCCAATAGAATTTGGATATGTGTTAGGGTAATAATAATATCATTTTTATCCTTAATTACCCTATTTACTTTTAACCGTGGTAAATAAAAGTAAAAAGGTACTATTCACTGAAAATTAGTTTTATCTTATTGAACCAAATTTTACTCCTTTATATTAACCGTGTCTCTTGTATTTTTTAAATTCAACTCATAGAAGTGGTAAAATTATGTTTTATGTAAATTTGCAAATACTCCTAGGGATAGGTAAAAGACGGTAAAAAGTTCAATAAAAATTTATATATATAAAATTATTATAAACTGACTCTAATGAATAAAATTGAACATATATAGGTATTATGTATCAATTTTGACCTAAAATAAATTCAAATAAAACAAATAATTATTTAAATAAAAAGTCGATTTTAAACAATGACCAAGTGTTTTTCACTATTCATCCAAAATTGAATGTTTTAAAAAAATACCAAAAATTCACCCTAAGATAATTTCGATATTCCGAATCCAAAAATGAAGTCCATTTTGAGAGATAAAATTTATAAAATTTTAAAAAGTGTGTATTACTATTCATAACGACTTGTTTGATTGGTTGTGGTGTGTTAGAACTCAAAGTTGTGTACAACACACGCTAATGTATTATTCAAAGATAATCATGCTGTGGAAGTTTGGGGTGTTACATTTATTCCATGAATACCACTATGAACTGGTATAAGTATGGATGAAATATGTTGTTCATAAGTCCCATAAATACTTCGGGGGAATTTGTCACACCAAAATCCATCACCAAGTACTCTTATTGATCGTAGCGGCATCTAAAAACATTCTTTGATATATCCTCATATCATGCTTGTAACTGGTGGTAACCCGATCAAAGTTCAACCTTCAATAACTAGCGTACCCATCTTAGTTGATTGAATATATTTTAGATCCTCAATAGTGGATACTTGTTCTTCACTATTACCTAATTCCGGTGACAGTAATCCACACTCAGCCTCAAACACCCATCTGTCTTCTTGAAAATGGAACCGGGTTTGACTAGGGTAAAACACTGAGTCTTATGAAGCCCTTACTCTGAAAATCCTCCAACTACACCCTCAGCTCATGAAGCTCTTTAAAATCCATCCAATATGCCAGTGAGGATATCAGTGTCGTCCTTGGGTGTAATTGATGCAGAATTTGATCTCTCGGCGGGGAGGTAATCATGAAAAATATTCCAGAAAGACATCCTCATAATCTACCAATACTATTGGGAGCTAAAAGCTCACAACATATACTACTCTAAGGGTAAGGCCAGCTAACTCATGAGTGATCAGATGCACCCTCCTAAGCTTGAGCCCATTATGTGATGCCTGGGTTTCCTTTTCACAAACAAAGGAAAACCTCATTCTATCACAGCAAACATACCACACTCTTCTCATAAAGTAGTCAATCTGGGCATGGACTGAAGATAACCAATCCATACTGAGAATGACGTTGTAAGGCATTGACACTTCCACCAAGAGGTTCCAACCAAAACACTCACCTCCAAGGGTAATATAACAATGTTAGAAAAGATGCATGATCATCGAGTATCCCCCTGTAGGTGTCTCCAAGCATAAGGATAGAGTCAATGGATCTACCATAATATCAAGGTTTCACACAAGACTTGTGTAGAAGAAAGAATGACTAGAACCTGTGCCTATAAGTACATAAAATAAGGTTGAATTATTTCTTTATACTTCAGATCATCCCTGGAGTCCCTGGGTCGTATTCCTCGACTGCATGTAGCTTCCCTCTCCCTTGTCCCTCAGATCCTTGAGCCTGGATTGGACCTCCTGGGGGTGGTGGTGGAAGTAGGTCAATGTGTATTCCACCTTCTATAGCTCTCCCTACTCCTCTTCCACATTTTTTTTCTGGAAGATCTACCTTCTCCCCTCTCTACCTCTGCCTCAGTGGTCCATCAATTGCCTCCCTATCAGTAGTTCTACATGTTGGGAAATCTCTAGAAATATGTACCCTACCATCACATGAGTATCATCACCTCTACCTAGGCCGACTAGATCCATCTTGAGATTGATAGACTATAGATACCCTCTCTTTGGTCCTCTTGTGACATCTCCCATGTACCGATCCATGTTCCTAAAGTCGGCTCCCTACTTCCGAGGTTTCTGCACCTATCTATCTGCAACTGACTGCCATTGGTTATCTCTACACATCCAAGAAGATCTCAACCACCAAAGCTCACTCGATCACTCATGCATAGGTTAAAATGCACAAAGGGATGATACTATCTCGTATGTACCATCATAGACCTCAATCAAAGGTTCAATATCTAAAGTAATGATCCTTGACCATATCAATTGAGTACCTAGAAAGGTTGGTGAACCTCGATGAATAGTTAGACACCGTTAAACAACCCTAATAGAGATGAAGAATCTCCTGGATAAGCATTGATCTTAGCGTAACTAGTGATAAATCATCCATAAAGAGTCACTTGAAATCCATCCATGAAAGAGTATCCTCGTCGTGAGTCTGCATGGTTAAACTACACCATTATTCCGCCGAAACCTGAAGAAGGATCACTCCTATTATCACCATCCGGTTTTCAGGTGTCCTCACTGGATGGAAAACTCTGGTCACCGCCTCAAGCCAGTCCTCAGATACCTGAGGGTCGATCTCACCTCAAAACCTAAGGGGTCTCTATCTATAAAACTCATGTAGCACGCTCTTCCCGTGCTCCTCATTTTATGGTACTGCAGGCACCACTTGCTGCTCCATTGGTGGTGGTATAACAGGTACCCCACCCAGAGGTAACACCTAGGTAACTGGTCCTTGAATCGAATCCTCACCATTGATGGGGTCATCCTCATGATCTTGTCGCTGAATCCTATAAGGTATGTGTCATGGAGTCATCCTATAGGGAAACAAGATGTACAATAGTCAAAGAGTACATTTGGTTAGCTGACACAAAAATACATTGAAAAGAAACCCATTCTTATATAATGCATATATCATTTTCTTTGTTTCCGTATAGCTAGTGTTCTCATGTATCAAGTCGAAAAGTAGGTTATCAGAGTCTTGGTGTATGGATACATCGACCGACCACACCAACACTAGAGTCCCTAGCCTGAAATATGAGCTTGAAACACTTAACACTATTTCCCCAAACTAATCTCATAGACTCTTGGTCCTAAGGTAGAATCAACCACCTTTTATACCACTCTATCACAACCCGTCCTAGTGGGGCTCGTATCATGACTCCCCAAGCCTGCATCCAATAGGCTATGGGATGAAGACTAGCACCAATTAGGCACGTCACTAACATGAGAGGAATTACCTAAGTACCTGTACACACACACACACACAGATCTCCAAGACCAAAATGTTGAAATGTAAAAACCACTAAGGAAAAAAATGCATGCATACACCTTAACCCAACCAACAGAGTACAACAGAAAGTAAACTATGCCAGAATATAAGCCCACTAAAAAGAAAGAGTCTGCAAACTACAATGTCAAAACTATAAGAAGAAAATAGGTACTAGGACTACATCTCGTATCTGTAGAAACACTTCATCCTATAAGGAAGATCACAAATCTCGATCCAGTCCTAGTCTACCCTAGACTCCTTCAAAAGGCTTCTCATATCCACAGGATACGACACATGTGGGCAGAGCCCGTGCAGGGGTGAGTATAACAAAACATAGTAGGGGACCCCAAAAACCATAAATTAATAGAAAAAGAAAGGTATAATCATCTTTACACAATATATGTATACAAAAAATATAACAAGAAAAAAATTTCCATATATACTTGAAACCCAGACCCGTAGTCTAGAGGTAAGTCACAATGATCACATACCCATGCTAGAGTTTTAGTTCAAAGATTCCATGAAGCACTCATCCAAGAGAACTCAATCCATGAGTCTGATTGCTCTGATGACATCTATTTGAGAAGTATGTTCTTAGGGAAGTGTCACAAGAGATATAAACACACTAATAGATATGAAGAGAGAATGGATACACTCATTTTGAGAGAACACACTCTTGATTGGGGAAAGATCATGATACATAGATGAGGATCACTGCTAGGGCCTTGGCGTATACCACAACTCATCCAGATTCACCTTCTATGTAGAGGATCAGCATCCTGTTGGATTTTTCATGTCGATACACGACTCCACCTAGGGTGAAGAATGGGTAAAGGATCTCTCTCCAGGTCTCTTGGAGGGATTCTAAATATATCTAGAAAGTCCTGATGAAGGGATCATAATACTATGGATGGAAACGATACCTAACCTTCAGGGGAACTAGTAAAGAGGGCACTAAACCAAATGAAACATGTCCAAGGAATGGTGGAAAAGATGATCAAGATACATACATAAAGGTACACAATGTGTAGAAAGGTCACAAATCGTGTCCTATGACCCCAAGTACTGCCTGTGTACAATAGACCGTGCCGAAGATCATGTCATGTAGAAAGAGATATAAACATCGTTTAATAGCATGACACATTATGTCCAACTATTCGGTGGAAGATCCATGTATGTTGGCAGTGTGCCCATACATGGCTTCAACCCGTGTATTCCAACACGTGTACCTGTACACAGGGTAACCCGCATAGCCAGCCTGGTCTAGCCATGTGGTGGAGTACATGATGTGTACTCCACCCCATGTCTATGTATCATATGAGATACATGCCGAGTCCTGCGTAAGGACCCACACACTGTGTGACAGTTTTCACATGTCGTGTAATCGCTTCCTACATTGCGAAACCCTAGTCGCCGCTGAGTCATCCCCACAGGCTGTGTTCTTTAGAGAACATGCCTATTCTTTGAGATTTTCCAGAACCAGAACTCCTCCCATGTGTGCCTCCATCGATATTTCAGTCTTCATTCTAGCAATCTGTTCATCATGAAACTTAAGGTTCAAGGTCTTCCCTATATTTCAATACCAATTCATCAAGTTTCGGGCATCCTATCAACTCCAAAAATGCATTTCGATCATCCATTTGAAGAATGATAGAAGAACAATTTCTTCTGATCCATGACGATTTGTTTCCCACCACCATCATCACACCTCCGTTGAATCATCATGATGTCAGATCTATGATTTGGGATAATTGTGTTGTGGTACAGATGCACAACATTCTATCATTCATAAGACCATGAATAATTTGAAGAACACTGGGTCAAAAAGGGAGAAGAAATATAAATTATGAATTGAGGAACAAACTTCCACCATAATTCTTCATGGAGTTGATTCACTCCCGTTATAAGGATCAAATGGAGAAAATAAAAATATAAATAAAACCAAACATGGATCAATTCCCCAAAATTAACTCGATAAGAGATCATCCCATAAGAACGAACAATATTCAGGTAAAATTGTTTGTGGTTTGATCCACATTCTTCATTTGAATCCAAGAACAAGGAAGGAAAAATTGAAATTAAAACCCCTTCCTTGATCTTCAATGAATAGGGAGAGCGGTCATCAGTCGAGATTTGATCTCGCTGCACAATGATCAAAACGTCATCGTTTGTTGTCATTCGTTGAGAATTCTTCAAGGGTGGCTCCTATCCAAATCTCTAGAGTATTCTAGGGAGTTTTCGATGGATATGAGCCTAACCCTGGGCTTATTCTCATTTAAAATGAATTAATGTGTTGCTACGCCATGGAAATGTCTAAAGTAAAAATAAATTATTAATTTATTTTATTTCCATTAAAACACCCAAAACTAACTTATGTTGCTGACCTACGCTGGACAAAGTTAGGCCCCAAAGAAGATAAAGTCACTACTATGAAAACAATAGTGCTATCAAATTTATGATATAGTTACCTATTTAAAAGTTTAATTTATTTCAAACATTTATTCTGGGCACTCTGGGACTCAGAATCGCACATCGTCACAAAGACTGGTCTCAAAATAATTCTATATAATATTTAAAAAATAATACATGGAAATATGAGACCTTACATACTCATGTTTCTAGTTGGTAGCCTCTGCCGTATAGAGATATGCACTTGAGGTCCCATAATCAGCCCATTTCAACCATCTGAGCGAGTAAAAAATCGAAGACACCAGAGGACACACAGTTTCTTTCTATTTTTTGACTATTTGGGAAAGTTATAAAAGATACTAGGATGTGTAGGTGATTGGTAAAAATCTTTTACATGAAATAGTTAACCCATGTATGAGGGAAAATCTGAGTGCTTAGAGATGGGATTGTTGTTTATTCTATTCCCTAGTTATAGTTTATGTTATTTCACCTTGGGAAATTAACATGTTATGTGGTGTTATTATTCAATGACTTTATTGGATCTTGAGATTATAATTGTGGCTCGATATGGCATGATATGAGTATTCATGCATCATGATAGACACATAGGGATATATATTGACATGAACTATTCATGATAGGGACATATTTATTTCATGTGTTATATACTTACCAATATGAAATGTGGTATGAGTTACCTATTATATATACTAAATGAAATAAAAATAACTATTATGTCATGATAAAAAACTTGCAATATATATTTAGAGAGACCAGAAGTAGGGGTTATCTATTTTTGTCACTATTTTAGGTTGACATTGTTGTTATAGCTAGTGTTCTAAGGAGTGTGTTTGTCTTGTAGAGAAAATACAACCTCATCATCATCATGTTGAGCATCAGGATAGTGGAAATCATCATGCTCCTAACACAGCTGAGCCAAATATCACTATAGCTTTCAAGGATTAGATGGATGTTCAACTTCATGACAACTTTTTGAGGTCCATGCGATCCATGGAAATAGAGACTGTTTGCACTGTGACTTCAATGTCTGAGCTGATGAGGGAGTTAAAACTGAAATATACACTTATTATGGAGAGAGAGGCCCTTAGGTAGCCATGTTCTTGATCAATTTAGTCCAAACGGTCTTTAATAATCTTCATACACCCACTGATAGGAGGGTGAAGCTTGTTGTATATATGCTTCATGGACAAGCCAAGCATTGGTGGGATATTATGGATTAGGTCAGGAAGAAAGAGGAGTTATCTTGGAAGGACATTAAGATGATGTTATTGATCCATTTCGATCCTGAAAATTTGAGGGATGGGAAGGCTCACAAGTTTATGGATCTGAAACAGGAGGATATGTTAGTGATGGATTACGCAGAACGTTTCACCGACTTGCAGAACTTTGTGAAATCTTTGGCGGCTAATGAGATCTCTAGGACGAGGTGTTTCCAGGATCGAATTCCTTATGATATTAGGTAACTAGTGATTGTTTTTTTATGATTAGTTTTTAAAATGTGATGAATCAAGTACTTATCATGAAAGGAAATCTGATAGAGGCCCTAAGAAGCAACTGGAATGATTTAGTGGGTGAACTATGATCTCTTCTTCTGGTGGTAACAAGCGCTACTATGATAGTTTTTCCAAGGTAACAACAATCAGAGCAGTCAGGTATGTGGGTATCCATCTTAGGATCGTGTTTCATTACAGTTCTATAAGTGTTTCAAGTTGGGCCACAAGCTTCCTAAGTGTCCATACCCCACTTTGGAGTGTTTTACTTATGGAAGGATCACCCACCTACAAAGGTTTTATAGGGTCATGCAGTAGCAGAGCAGTGGAAGGGGATCAGGAAAGGAAATAGAGTCTGGAATGGTCTTAGCTACTCCTTAGTAGACATTTATCTAGAGTTCCATGTGATGTTTAGGTTGAGGAAGGTGACATCATACCCCAGTGTAGGAACGATAATACTAGGAAGAGGGAATAACCCAGGGGAGTCAAAATGGAACCCAAGATAGAGGGGCTGGCCAACTGCATGTTATGCAGACTAATCTAGCTATTGTGGATTCAAGACCTTCCACCATCATAGGTACAATTCTTGTATCATCTACCCTTGATTTTTTTGTTTGATAAGGGAGAATCACATTCCTTTTTATATACTCTTTTTGAAAATGGATTGGGTTTGGTTGGGGAAATATTGGATGGTGATATGACCATCAATACACTATTGGGAGTTTGGTCAGATAATATCAAATATTTCAAGGAGTTTTCTTTAGATATTGGTGATTACTATTTATATTTGGAACAAATTATGATGGAAATGATGGGGTTTGACTTGATTCTTGGTATGGATTTACTAGTTATATACCAGACACATATCGATTGTTACTAGAGAAGAGTTATATTTATATCTCCATAAGAAGGTAGCTATTGTCACTAGGGTGAGTGGGATCTTAAGGCTGGTCATGTGGGACCAATTAAATGCATATTGGATTATCTCATGGCTCAGATAACAATCCTAGTTTTGGATGATGGTGGAATTCAACATGATTTTTTCCATCCAGTGGTAGAACATTTTCAGGATGTCTTTTCTGATGATTTCTATGGCTTACTACCCGAGCGAGAGATTGATTTCAAGATTGAGTTGGTTCTAGTAGCATATCCAGTTTCTATCCCCCAATATAAAATAACATCAGCAGATCTTCAAGAGTTCAATGATCAGTTGGAAGATCTGAAAGCTAAAGGTTTCATATAGTGTAGCAAGTCACCATGGGGTTCTCTAGTTCTTTTCACTAAGAAGAATGATGGGACTTTGCACTTATATGTGGATTATCTTAGATTGAACTAGATGAAAGTAAATAATCAGTATCCCCTTCCATGTGTCAATGATCTCTTTGATTAGTTGACTGGTTCTAAGATCTTCTCCAAGATCGATTTGAGATCTGGATACCACCAGTTGATGGTGAGGCATTTGGGGAATAACTCACCATTTATATTATAGACACACACACACACACACAGAGAGAGAGAGAGATAGGGTGAGACCTTTGGACATACATCAAACTACTTTTAGAAGTAGATATGGCTCGTATGAGTTCACAGTGATTCCATTTGGTTTAATAAATTCACCAGAAGTATTCATGGATTTGATGAATCAGATCTTTCATCATTTTCTAGATCGGTTTGTGGTGGTTTTTGTTGATGATATATTAGTGTACTTCTAGTCAGTAGATGATCATTACCAACATATTTACATATTCTTGAGTACATTGTGATATCATCATCTTTACACCAATCCATCCAAATTCATTTTATGGATTGATAAAGTGCACTTCTTAGGCCATGTCATCTTGGGGGTCGGGGTGTCATCAGATCAAGAGAAAGTTGCAGTCATGCTATCATGGTAGAATCCAAATAATTTCTTCTAGATTCATATCTTTTTGGGTTTATCAGGTTATTATCAATGCTTTATCCTAGACTTCTCCTATCTGGAAGCACTAATTTCAGGGATAACCAAGAAAGAGGTGAAGTTTGTTTGGTTGGATGCTTGAGAGAGATCTTTTTAGAAGTTGAAAGGCGGGCTGACCTCAGCACCTATCCTCAATTACCTATGATGGGTAAAGCATATACCATATAATATGATGCATTCAGAGTTGGAATCAAAGAAATATAGATGCAAGAGGATCGAGTTTTTTCTTATGGATCCAAAAAATTGAGACCACATGAGAGGAATTACCCTACTCATGGTTTGGAGTTAGCAGTAGTGGTACATTCCCTAAGATGGTTGATGCATTATCTCATGGGTGAGAGGTTTGGGGTATAAACAGACCACAAGAGCCTTAGGTACATCTTTTCTTAGCAGGACTTAGACCTTCAATAGAGGAGGTAAGTTGAGTATCTCCAGTCTTTTAAATTTGAGTTGGCTTGTACACCAAGAAAGGGGAACATAATTGCCGATATGTTGAGCTGAAATATGTAGATAGAGGAAGTGCATGAGTCTTGTGATGAGTGGTGTATGATGGAACAATTTGAAGACATGCAACTAGATGTTCATGATTCTAAGGGATGAGTATCTCTGACTTCAACATATGTTATAAACATGATTTTGGATCAGATAAAGACTGATAAGTTATCTGATCTAGAGGGATTAGTTTTGATAGAAATATTATATGGTGGGGAGAAACCATTGGGATGGTCTCTTGGTAGCAGAAATTATCTTATTTTTTGGGGCTAAGTATGGGTTATTATGAGCTTTCAAGAAGATTTGATGAAAGTGTTTCATGATTCTAGATAAGTGGTACATCCTAGTTTGAAAAATATGTATCTTTGTCTCTATAGATAGTATTGGAAATATGGAATGAAGAAGGAGGTAGTGGGATTTATGGTGAGATGTTTCACTTATCATCGGGTGAAAGTTGACCATTAGAGGCCAGATGAGCTTTTGCAGCCTCTTCCCATACCTGAGTGGAAATGGGGTGATGTCATTATGGATTTTATGACATGATTACCTAGTAAAACCTATAAAAATGATGTTTTATGGGTAATTTTCGATCTAATGACAAAGTTATCCCACTTTTTTCATATAAGGTAGACTTCCATAGTTGATGATATGTGTAGTCTTTATGTGCGTGAGATAGTTCAACTGCATGATGTTTTGAGTATCATTGTTCCAGATAGAGATCCCAATTTCACATTGTAGTTCTGTTAGGGTCTTCAGAAGGCCCTGAGATGGAAGGTTCTTTTGAGTATGTCCTATCATCATTAGAATGATGATCAAACTAAGAAAACGATTAATTCCCTAGAGGACATGTTATGAACCTGTGTTTTGTATTTTTGTGGTTCATGGGAGCATCATATGGACCTCATAGAGTTTTCATATAATAATATATTTCAAGAATCGATCCAAATGGAACTTTTTAAGGCTCTATATGACAGGACATTCCATTCATCACTTTGTTGGTTGGAGGTAGTTGATTCAGAACATAATGGGATTAGTCTCATGCAAGATACATCTGAGAAGGTTCAGTTGATCAGGTGGTCATTGGTAACCACGTGGAGCATGCAAAGATCATATGATGACCATCAGAGATGAAATCTAGAGTTTGAGGTTGGTCATCATGTTTTACTTCATGTGTCACCTAGGTTGGGGAAATATAAAATCCATATCATTTTGCACATATTATTAAATTATTTTAATCATAATTAACCATTGAATACAAACCAAGGATCATAAAGTTTAGTGTCTTTAGAAGATTAGGTACATAAAACTGAAAACATAGAAATAGAATAAAAAAAATTATATTAATCATCCATAATGAGATCCTAACTTCCTTTAAGATCTTAAATCTGCATAGGATAACTCAGGGAATACATAGATAAAAGTGATGATGTAAAAAGCACGGTAAGGGAATAAACATAGAAATGAACCTTGGCACACAGGTTAGAAGGCATGAAATGATGACATAAAAAGGCATGGAACATGAATAAACATATAGAAGAATAACATATAGAACTAGGTATCAAGTAATCATAGAAACATAGGAATGTGGAAACAACATATAACATGACATAAACATGAGTGAAGGCTAACTACCAAGACTATATCACATGGTGGACAAAGTCCCATAAAGCAATCAGGTTTACCCCTATCCCAACATGACATCTCATGAGACTAAACATTAACTAATAGATTAGATCACTATCTGGGAACACCCATAATAACATGTTCATGCATACATGTGCCACATGAAGAATCAAACATAAGGTATAAACATAAGGGTTACCAATGAAAAGAAATGACTATTATAATCATATCATATAGCATAAACAATGGGAATATCACATTGATGTTCATGAAAGAATGGATTTAAAACATAAAAAGACATTAATAAGGGAAATTAGGCATATTTCATGATAAATGATGTCCAACTAAAGTGAAAAAATGTGAAAAGAGTGTTTAAGAAACTTTATAATTGAGCCACTATGGTGCTGTTTAAGGGGAAAATAAAAAAAAAAGTCTTTAAAGAGAAAAATGAATAATTGTTTTCATAACACTAGAAATGAAATAATATAGTTTTTTAATGGTGAAATGATTGATTTTAGAAAAATAATTTTGGATTAAAATATAATATGGAGTGTAAATGAAAATGGATAAGAATTTGGGAAGTCCCTTTTAGTCGAGCTTTCTTATCAGGAGGAATTGAAAAGGGAACCTTATAAAATATTCATTTACCCATCCATGAAAAAAGAATTTAGTTAGGTACATATGGTTCGAACATAATAACAAAATTTAGGAGGTTTACATAGTAATAATTAAGAATTACATTGGGTAAAAGATAGAGAAAGCATAACCTTAAGAAAAAATGGATGTTTAGAGAGAATCCTTTACTTTATGTATGAAAGTGTTATGGAATTACACATAATATACTAGATAATAAAATTAGATCCACTAATTAATTAATTAAAAACCAATTATACATGTTTTTTATTTTTTATTCTTTTATTATGTTCATCTATAGTCTTTTTGATGAGTTATAAGATTCAATTTCTTTATTCTGGAAGTATTTATTTCATGATTTTATGATCGGTTCCCTTGAGTTTAATTATGGAAGATCTAGTAAAATGGAAGAAAAACTCCAAAAGTAGAATTATAAGATATCAATACACCGCCATAATTTTAAATGTTCTGAAAGTAAATTTTTTTTTTCAGATATGAGAATTATCCATTGGTTAAAATGTTAATGATGAACGTTAGTTTATTTTGGAGAATTTTCGATCATCACAAACTAGTTTTGTTTTAATATTTAATATTATGTATATATAATAGTTATATAACATAAAAAATGATATAATATTCATGTTTCAATCTAGTTTAATAAAAATAATTATTTTATGACAATCCTTGAATCCAATAATAAAAAATGAAAAATCATTTTCATAAAGGTGGTGAATCGACACATCACAGACGATGTTTTCATTTTTAAGATAAAAAGAGAAGAGAAGAGATTTTATCATGGATATCCCATTTACATAATGAAATTATATTATATGTATGATACTAGATTTATCATGTCACTTTGGATTGTGGAAGAAAATATGAGGTAGAAGAAAGAAAGAATTAAAAAGAGACTGGTGGAGGATTTTACCTCTTGTATAACATCTCCTTGAGAACCTCCTTAAGGCACATGGAAATGGACTTTTGGTGAGAAAAGAAATACCAGGACATGAGGAAGAGGATTGAGAGATGAATTGGGTAGAATATAAGCAATATCCAAGGCTAAGAAGGTGTGAGTAGAAGCGGTGGTGAAGTGTGGTATTTATAGTGGAGGAGAGAGGTGTTTTTTATTATTTTATTCACTAGTTTATTATTTGGGATCAAGAATATCAATAGGGATGATTCGCATGAAAAAATAAATTAAAGAGAGAAGGGTAGTTCGTGATAATGGTGATTAAGTTATCCATACATCAATAATGACTCAAAAAATTCATGTATTTAGCTTATTTCGTAAATTATCGTATTTCACTATACACAAAAAATTCAAGTCTTTTAGAAAAATTCCAAAAAATTCACCCCATCAATTTTTCAACATATAGAATTAAAAAATGGACTCCATTTTATAAAAATAATTTTATAAATATTATAATTTTAATTTTTAAATAAAACAAATATTTACTCGAAAATACTAATTTTAATATTAGAACTGATTTTATGAAACCTAAATAAATTAATTAAGGTCCCATAAAATTATCTTATAATCATAAGAAAAAAATATATCAATATATTAATCTATTTTATAAAGGTAAAAATTCTTTTAAATCATTATATTAATTATTAAATTGTAAATAAACATTTCTATTTCATGAAAACACCAACACTTAATTTATCATTTTAAAACATTTATTTACTTATTCCAAGAGATAAATATGTCATATATTCCCTTATAAGATACCCAAATTTTATTTACACTTTTATAGGTGAGGTAACTATTCTAATTTCCAGATTACTAATCCTAATGGCCACGTTACTATTCCAACGGTCAAATTACTATTCCATTGGTATAGTTTCCTTAATTTCTTTAAATACCACTTATTTAATTATTAATTTATGAGAATGATATTTTTATTAGGTTCTCTATGTGATGTATGTGTTTTATACTATTTAATTATAAGGAGGGAATTTCCATTGATAAAATTATGAGTCGTTACATTCTTCCCCCCTTGTGAAATTTCACCACCAGAATTTCATTTTACATTATAACATGAAATAGGTGGTGGTACTTCTCCTTTATTTATTCATCTGGTTCCCATGTCACCTATTCACAATTATATATTTTTTATTTTACTTTAACCAGGTGAGTAGTCATGTTGTGTAGAAATATATCTCTATGGTCTAAGATCATCACTGGATGCTCTTCGATGAGAGGTCATTCTACATTTGTACCACATTTGGACTCAGTACATGTGAGGGATCTAATATGTAATTCATTAATAGAAATAAATGGAATACATCATGTACTTGAGACATGGTAGGTGGAATTTCTGTTTGATAAGCTACAACCCTGACATGATAAAGAATCTCAAAGGCACCGATGTACTTGGGACTAAAATTTATTTTCTTCACAAATATCATAATCCTCTGCCATGGATATATATAGAAAAAAATAATGTCCCCAAGCTTAATCTCTAGGTCTTGTTGATGATTGTCTACATAGATCTTCTATAAAATTTGGGATTCCTTGATGTGCTGCATAATAGTTTTCAACTTTTCTACCATTTTTTCAACCATTTTAGATCCTAGCGGAATATGTTCATCAAATTCATCCCAACATTCTGGTGTTCTGCATATTTTCACATAAAGGGATTCATATGAATCCATTTGGATGATCGAGTGGAAATTGTTATTATAAGAGAAATCAACCCAAGGTAGATAATGGTCTCATAATCTTTTGAAGTCCATATAACATTCTCTCAACATATCATCCAATGTCTGAATAGTCCGCTCAGATTGGACATCTGTTTGAAGATGATAGGCTAAAATAAAGTTCAGCTCAATGTTTAGAGAAAGTGGGATACTTTTCCAGAACATGAAGTTAAATATTGGATATCGATCAGATACAATTTATAATGGCACTCCATGCAGCCTTACCACTTCTTTGAAGTATATTCATGAAATATGAGCCACTGAGAAGTTATCTGGAATTTTGATAAAGTGAGCAATCATTTTAAGTTGATCCACAACAAACCATATAACATTGTTTCCTCTGGATGTATTTCGAAGTTGTTGACAAAGTATATGGTGATGTTTTTCAATTTCCTTATTGGTATGGGTAATGGTTGTATCATCCCTTTAGTATTTTTACTTTCAGCCTTCACTGAATGACATACCAGGAACTTTGATGTATACTAAGTGATCTCTTTCATCATATTTTCCCATCAATAGTGATCTTAGAGATGTCGATACATCTTTGTGATTCCTGGGTGATTAGAGAAAGATGAATTATGTGAATAATTTTGAATCCCTCTCTTTATCTATGGATTGGATGGTTCACAAAGTCATGAACCAAATCTTATTACTCCTTCCACATCAATTTTGAACTCAAAGGATTTCCCTGTTCTAATAGCTTCCATCTTTTTTTAAATTTTCGCATAATCTATTTAAGCATCATTTATTTTCTCCATTAGGGATGGTTGAGAAATAATTTGAGAAATTATTAATAATATTACTTCCTCAATAATTCCCACATATATCCTTTATAGGTTTAAAAATATTGTATCCTTCACAATTGTCATTATTGAAAAAGTTTTGGGATTATTTATACTTAGAGTATCTACCACTTTATTTTCTTTACTAGGATGGTAGTGTCTTAAGTAGTTGTAATCCTTGATAATATTTAACCATCTTCACTGGTTCATATTAATCTCTTTTTGTGTGAATATATATTTGAGGCTCTTATGATTAGTATATATCTCACTCTTCTCCCCATAGAGATAATAACACTACATATTCAACACGAAGATCACAACCCTCAACTGCAGATCATGCATGAGATAGTTTTATTATGAATTCTCAACTACCTTGAGGTGTAGGATTTCAATTTATCATTTTTATCAATATACAAACTAAGACCTTCTTTTAATAATATTTTCAAACCACAAATAGTTCCCCACTTGTCAGAAGTGTGCATACTGGTGCAGTGGTAAACCTCTTTTTCAACTCTTTGAAGTAGTATTCACATTCATTAGTATAGAAAAAAATTACTCCCTTGTGAGTTAGCTTGGTTAATGGCTTTGAAAATCATGATAATTTCTTAAAAAATCATCAGCAATACACAACTAGACCAAGGAAACTATGGATATCCATTACAGATGTTTTCCTAGGCCACTCTTTAATTACCTTTGTCTTGGAAGGGTCTACATATATTACTTTACCGGTGATAACATGCCCCAAGAATGATACTTCATCCATATATAACTCAATGATTTTTTAATTTTCATAATGTTTCTCCATTTTCAAATTCTTTATCACAATATTCAAATGATCATCATGCTCCTCCTTAATGTTGGATTATATTAGAATGTCATTGATAAATACTACCAAAAATTTGTTGAGTTAATCTCTATAGACTCTATTCATTATGTCCATGAAAACTGATGGAGCATTAGTGTGTCCAAAGGGCATCACTATGAACTCATAGTATCCATACCTTTTTCGAAATGAATTCTTGGGAATATCTTCCTTATTAACCTTTAATTGGTGATATCCCAACCAAATGCACACCTTAGAGAAATACTTGGCCCCACATAGTTGATCAAACAATTCATCTATCTGTGTAAGGGGATAACTATTCTTTGTCATGATTTTTTTGAGCTCACAATAATCAATGTAGAGTCACATTGATCCATAATTATTCATGATGAAGAGGAATGGTTCACCCCATGGTGAAGCACTCAGGCATATAAAAACCTTGTATATATTCTCTTGTAACAGCTTCTTCAATTCCTCTTACTCAATAGCAGCCATTCTATATGGTGTATTTGATATAGGTAGAGATACATGGATAAGTTCAATCAATAACTCAACCTATTGGTGAATAAGAAGACAAAGAAATTATTTAGGGAACACATTAGTGTAGTCCCTCATAATGGGCATGTATTCAAGCATGATCATCTACTTTGTCTCAATAATTTTATCTAGATATTCTTTATCATAAGTAATTAATAACCACAATTAAGATAATGATTCTGAAGGATATTCATTATCCTCTTTACACTTGTATAGAATTGGAGGATTCCTTGTAATGTGAAGAGCGATATATCTTTTCTGATAGTTGATGTTTTATTTATACAAATATATCCAATCCATGACCAATATAGCATCAAACTCCACTAAATGAAGTATTGAAAGAATTAGTGGGAGGTTAAGTACACAAAAATTAATTAGGGAGGAGTTATATACTTTGTATGCAATAAATTCCCCATTTACAATTCTCACAGATAACTCAACCTCCATATTTTGAGGTATCATTTGAATAGTTCTACTAAACTAACAAGATATGAACGAATGTGTAGAACATGAATCAAATAGTGTGTTAAATATTCATGAATGAATAACCAGCATAACTATCACCACATAATTTTTAGGTTCCACCTCTGCATTAGTGATATCATATGACCTTCCTTTTTTCCTTAGAGGTCGTTGTTATTGATTACCTCCAAAAACCCTTGTATTAGGGAAATATATCGCATAATTTCCATGTTCTTGCAGTTGAAACACAACACTAAATGATGACTGTTGATTTGAACCTTCCTTTATTCCTCTACATTTGTGTGATTCTTTGTATCCCTTCGACAATTATTAGCCAAGTACCCCTCTCTTCAACATTTGATGAATCTTCAGGTTCTCCTTAGATAGTTCCCAAGATACCTCTTCTCACACTTTTAACACATGGGATGTTAGGTTTTCTTTACATAATGGTATTTATCTATTGATCCTCCTGTATTAAACTCCATTTTCCACTTTTTATCTCTAGGACCATGAAACCTCTGAGAGTCTCTAATCTTTATTTCAAACTAAAGGGAATAAAAAACAATCCTCCCTTAGCTTTCAAAGTCTCAAATTACCAATGCTTTTATTAGACTCAACTTTAGTCCATTAAATAAGTGATTAACCTTTATTTTAGTGTTCATGATAAATCTAAAGGTGTATCGTGCAGGTCATGAAATGTTTTCGTCATACACCCCGATAGAATCGTCCTTATTTTGCTTCAGTCTGAGGAACTCCCTTTACATCTTAAGATGGAGTGTTTGAAAAAAAATATTTATTGAAATATATTTTAGTGAAATATTTCCATTACATGGAATCAGTTTCCTCCTTAGACTCTGTGTTTTTGATTGGTGTCTACCACTAACCATCTTCTACATCAAAATGATAGACCACCGGTACGACTTTATCTTCTTCTGAGCATTAAAGTACATATAATATCCTCTCAATGGAGTTAATCTATTATTATGAGATGATAAGATCATAGGATCCAATAAATATGGGAGGCCTTTTTCACATAAAAGATTTGACTGCAACTTTATCTTTCTTAGGAGAAAGAGGATGTTTAACATGGTTCAAGTTATTATTTATGACTTGATCTAGTTGAGAAAGTATTGTCATGAGGTTTTGAGCTCACATTCCCATTAGATTTGGAATTTCATTAAGGAAATCATCACATTGCCTATCACATTGACTGTTGGCTCCAGTTCTCCTATTTTAATACAATAACTAAAAAAATAAGGTACAATTATGGGGGATTTAATACTTATCTAATAAGTATGTAAAAAGGAAACTTTGAATATATAAGAATAAAATTATAAATTAAAATTATATCCTATATTGTAATTCCATAAGTTTCAAAATAAGTTATCCATGGTGATAGAATTTTCCCCAGGGTTCATAATAAAGTGATCTAGACCTAATCTCTAAAAATAACTAGACCATGCTATGATACCAACTATAATATCCCTAGAATTTTACACATATCATTACATGACATTAAGAAAAATTAACCATAAAATACAAATGATTGTAAAGTATAGTGTCTTTGGAATATATTGTACATAAAACTAAAAACAAGGAAATAGAATAAAACAACTTTATATTAATCATCCATAATGATCTCCTAAATTCTTTGAGCTCTTACAACCTTATAAGATAACATGAGGAATACATAGACAAAAGGGATGAACTAAAAAGACTATTAAGGGAATAAACATATAAATAAAGAATAACATATGGGTTAGAAGGTATAACATGATGACATAAAAATAAATGGAACACAAATAAACATATGGATGAATAACATATAAAATAAGGGATCATGAAATTGTGGAAACATAGAAATGTGGCAACAATATATAACATGACATAAAAATGAGTCAAGGCTAACTTTCCAGACAATATCACATGGTGGAAAAAGTCCCATAAAGGAATCAGGTTTAACCCTATATTAAAATAAATTCTAATGAGACTAAACATTAACCAATTAATTGGAGAACTATCTTGGTGCACCCATCATAACATGTTCAATAATATGTGTGTGACATGAACAATCAAACATAAGGTATGATCATAAGGGTTACCCATGGAAATAAATGGGTATCATAATCATATCATAAACAATGGGCGTATCATAATGATGCTAATGAAAGAATGGACTTAAAAAATAAATGAAAATTAATAAGGTAAATTAGTCATAAATAATGATAAATTATGTCCAAATTAAGTGAAAGCATGTAAAAAGAGTGATTAAGAAACTTTAAAAATGAGATACTTTGGTGTTGCTTAAGGGAAAAATATAAAAAAATATTTAAAGAGGAAAAGGTGTAATTATTTTCATAACTCCAGAAATAAAATAAGATAGTTTTTCATGATGAAATGAGTGGTTTAAAAAAAATAAAAGTGGATTAAAATAAATTATGGAGTTCAATTGAAAATGGGTAAGAAATTGGGAAGTTACCTTTAATTGGACTTTCTTATCAAAAGAAATTGAAAAGGGAACCTTATAAAATATGTATTTAACCATATAAGAAATAATAATTGAGATAGGATGGAATATACATAAATAATTTATGAGTATTACATAGGAATAATTAATAATTACATTGGGTTAAAGAGAGAGAAAGAACAACCCGAAGGAAAAATAGAGGTTCAGAGAGAATCCCTTACCTTATGTATGAAAGTAATCTACATTTTCACTTAATGTCATGAATAATAAAATTATATCCATTAATTAATCAATTTAAAACATATTCTACATTAATTTAATTTATTATAATTTTATTATGTTCATTTAGGTTATTTTTTATGAGTTATAAGATTAAATTTTGTCGTTCTAGGAGCGTTCATTTCATGATTTTATGATCGAATCCCTTATGTTTAATTATGGGAGTTCTTGTAAAATGGATGAAAAAATATAGAAGTAGAATTTTATTATATTGACACACCAACATAATTTTAAATAGTCCCATATATAATTTTTTATTTATGATAATGATTCATTGGATAAAATGTTAATGATGAACATTAGTTTATTTTGGTGAATTTTCGATCATCAATAACTAGTTTGTTTTATTATTTATCATTATGTATATATAATAGTTTTATAAAACGAAAAAAGATATAAGATAAATTATTAAATATGGTTTAACCATAATAATTATTTTATGAACATCCTTTAAGGAGATAATATAAAATGAAAGATCATTGTCCATGAAGGTGGTGAATCGACACATCACAGATGATGTTTTCATTTTTAGGATAAAAATAGAAGATAAGATATTTGATAATGGATATACCATTAACATAATAAAATTTTATTTTATTTATGATACTTTAGTTTTCATGTCACTTTGGATTGTGGTGGAAAGTATGAGGTAGAGGAAATAAAGAATTAAAAAGAGAAAGGTGGAGGATTTTACCTCCTGTATAACGTCTCTCTGAGAACCTACTTAAGGAACTTGGAAATGATATTTTTGTGATACCAGAAAGATAAATACATGTAGAAGAGTATTAAGAGAGTAATTGGGTAGAATATAATTAGTACCCAAGGTTTTGAATGTGTAAGGATAAGAGGCGGTGATGAGCGGTATTTATAGTGGATGAGAGGGATGTTTTTTTATTATTTTATTCATTAGTTTATTATTTTGGCTCAAGAATATCAATATTAAAGATTAACATGAATAAATACATTAAATATATAATGAGATATTGAGATAATGGTTCTTACATCCACTATACATCAATAATGACTAAAAAATTCATGTATTTATCTTATTTTGTAAATTATCATATTTCTCTATTCTCCAAAAAATAAAATATTTTATAAAAATCCTAAGAGATTACCTTAACCATTTTTTAACATGTATAGTTCAAAAATGAACTCCATTTTATGAAAATAGTTTTCTACAAATGAGAATTTTAATTTTTAAATAAAATCATCATTTACTTCAAAAATACCAATATTAATATTATAATTTATTTTATAAAACTTTAAAAAATTAATAAAGGTCTCATAAAAGTATGTTATAATCATAAGACAACAAAATATTAATTTATTAATCTATTCTATGAAAATAAAATTTATTTTAAATAATTATATTAATTATGAAATTGTAAATAAAAATTTATGTTTTACAAAAATATCAACACTTAACTTATCATTTAAAAAAATTTATTTCCATATTCCAAGTCATAAATATGTCATATTTTCATTTATACGATAACTGAAATTTATTTAATCTTTCATAGGTGAAGTTACTATTCTAACAGTCATATTACTATTCATAATGGCCACATTACTATTCTAATGGTCATGTTACTATTAAACTGGTATAAGTTCCTTAATATATATAAATACCACTTATTTAATTCTTAATTTATGATATTGATGTTTTTATTAGGTTTGTTATGTGATTTATAAATTTTATACTATATAAATATAAGAATAGAATTTCCATTGATAAAATTTTGGGACATTACATGAAACATCTTATTAGGAAATAGGGAAAGAAGACACCCAGGTTTTGTTAGGCCATTTGAGACAGGGGATAAGGCTGCTCCTGTGGCTTACTGATTAGTCCTTCCATAACACTACAGCTTCATGCATTACTTGTTTCATGAGTCACAACTTTTGAGATATTATCCTGACCCTTCTCATGTATGGAAATTGAGGATGTCAATATTTGTGCTGATTCATCCTTTGAGGATAATTCGATATGGATTTTTCACTGTAGTGAGAAGTACCACTAGGGTAGAGAGATTTCATTGGTTCGAGTGTAGTGGCAAGATAGTTGTGTTCATGAGGAGACCTGGGAGAGGGAGTATAATATGTGAGCTCAGTGGACAAATTTCTTTGCCGATACCCCATAGTGATTCTTGGAGTAACTCAGGGATGAGCTATTATATAGAGGGGAGGTTTTAAGATACTTTCATTTTATAGGTACATCCCACTTTGAGTTTTTTTTCATTTAATCTGTGGTGGCTGAGTCTTATTCTGAGATAGAGAGCCTTTATTGAGGAAAATAACTTAAATCATGGGGATGTAGGTTTGTTTTAATTAATTGATTCTAGATTTAAACATGTTAAATGGGTTTATGAGGGTTTTCTATGCTTGGGATGTCTTTAGAGGTGATTGGGGTCTTTTTGTGGAAAATGGGCTAAAAATTGTCTGTTGGGAGATTACCCAATGTGTACATGTTACACGATGTGTAACATACACCAGATATATGTCATGACCCAATACAAGGTGTGAAATGGTTAAACATCGTGTAAACCATTCAATTTGTGTAATAGTAGATTGGGTTAAATATTAACCTGAGGTGATGAGTTTTTTGATGCATCCAACAAAAAAGAAATAAATGATGTGCAAATGAGTTACAAACTATATACTATCCTGACCAATAGTTTTAAATAACTTCATGCATGATATTTTTCTTATTCCTTCAGTGAATCTTCCTCCTCTCAACAAAAAATGGTTTCCCAGGTGATTTAGGAGAACCATCCTCTTTTCCAGACATCATGTTTGTGCGATTGATCCCTGGTAAATCTTTGTCATTGGTTTCCCCTTCCTCTTCCATTGTTCTCCGTTTGGGAGGTGGAATCCTTGGAACACATTTGAGTTTGATGTAAATCTTTATTTAATTTTATATAAATTTTATCTTAAGATCTTATGTACCTTCTTCCTCAATGGTGTTACCCCTCTTGAAGTGTTGTGCTAATCACTGGTTAAAGGTAGGGGTAAAACCTTAACCTTATGGTATGTTTAATTGAAAAGAATGTGAAATGTTTTAATTTCACCAACATAAGGTGAACCTAAATTAATTAAATGATTAACTAAATTTATTCATTGGAATCCCTTTGGACCCAATTTTTTGTGAACCGGATTATGGATACTTTTTGAGTGAGATAATTCTTGATTATAAATGAATTGAAAAATAGATTAAAGTATGTTTAGTATGAGATGAGTTTTAGGTCATTCCTTGATATAGATTCACCTTTTATTTTCCGTATTATATAAATGATGGGCATGTTATTGATTTATGACCAAATGATAATAGAAATGTTTAATTGAAATATAAATGGAAATTTTTATAATTAAACATTGATCCTTATGATGTGATATTTTGATTTATGCTATAATGATTATATACCAGGCTTGGCCCCGATACATGATGAAATTCTTATATACAGAGATTGTCCCTAAAACATGATGTAATGATTATATAATAGGGTTGGACTTGATACATTCTAAAATTATTATATATCAGACTTGGACCTGATACATGTAGTAATGATTATATACTGGCTTGGTCCCAATACATGCTCTAATTATTATATATATGGTTTGGCCCTGATACATGTTGTAATGCTTATATATCAGACTGGGCCATGATTTGTTATTGAAATTATTATATAGAAGGATTGACCCATATTTACGTGATCTATACCATAGATTTATGGTTATGGTTGTCATGGTAGTGATACATTATTAGATATGTTCCGACATGGTTCTGAAGTAGGTTGATGTGGTATTAGTTTAATTATTTAAATAATTAATACACATGTTTATTTCAAAATTTGATGCACTTATTATCAGATTGGTTAGGTTTAGACATGGTTGTGTCGACTTACTGAGTTATACTCGCACCCTATTCAGGTCATCATTTGTAATGTGAGCAGATTACGTGGAATCATTGTTTGAAAAAGGCAAGGGACCTTCCAATTTATTGTTTCTTACTGGATGGGTTGGAGTTTGGAGATAGGAACGACATGGGGATCAGGACAGGGTAATTTTGAGTCTTTATTTGAGACTTCTATTCTTTAATTTTTATTATTTATAGATTTATATTTAGTTACATTTCATCCTTTCATTACGTTATTTACTCAATTATTTATTAGATTATTCAGTTGGATTTTATCATTTGGTTTATCTGTTGTACTGTATTATTTCAACTATTTTCATTACTCTAATTTAACTTATTATATGGTTATTCTACTGTGTTCTAACTCTATACCAGGGGGTATAGTCTCCCCAATATACACATCACACCCCCTTTACTAGTCAAAAAACTCTAGAATATGAGGAGGCACACTTGAGGTCCTATAACCAACTCGTTTATGCCATGTGAGAGAGTCCCAGATCAGGGGATGTTACGAAAGTATATTCATACATACCCAAATGCATATTATTCCTAAGGTATATGAACTTTTCATGCAAATTATTAAAGATATATGAGATTTGAAATCTCCACATGATTAATCCTAGAGTGAACGATATCCAACCCCTCATATTTATAGAATAAGACATAAGCCTCCAGGCTAGTGGGTAGTCTGATCCCAAGTCCATCTCCGTGGGGACATGTTTCTCAAGAGAGAATTAATTTCATGAAATCTCTAATACGTAATATTAAAAAAAAAATTCAATAAAAAAATATTAACCTCATAACTCTAAAAACAATATGAGGTCAATGTAGATGAAAAACTAAAATTTAAGGAGTCACACCCAGTGTTGGGTTTTGTGGGATCGTCTTATGATCATTGTAAGTGAAAAAAACCAAAAAAAGACTGATCTATCTTCAACAGATTGAAGTTCTATAAATATTATAAAACAGATCATACCTTGTTATTTTTTTCAATTATTATATTATTTATCTTATTATGGAGAATACTTGAAGAATATCATAGAAATCAGTTGATTAGTTTCTACTTCCTCCATGGGGTATACTGAATGCTAGATCCATGATCGTATGTTGAGGAATATGAAACATTGAAAGGATACTAACACTAGAAATGTATAATTATGAATGAAATTTATGGAAGAAGGATCTTTGATATGTACATTTCATGCACAATTTTTTATATTAAATACAATACTTTTATTCTTTCAATGATTAATTCTTTCTAGATATTTTAATGACATTGATCATATTTGAAAGGATATATTAAATTATGGGAAATAAGAATAAAGAGCTATTTTTACCATGATTTTCACTTAAATATGTATTACTGTGATATTGGATACCTATGAAACACCTCTTGGGGATGAAAGAGAATAACCGGAGAAAAACAAAGCTTCTGGAGCTAGAAACCAGAAATTCAGGGCCTATAAAGATTCCAGGGACTATAAAGACCAGACATGAAAAAAAGAAGAAGAATAAATGAAGAGAAACATGAAACTTTAATGGAGTTAAAATATTTTAGGTCCTATAAATATTTCAGGTCCTATAAATAAAATCCATGAAAATTGGCTGGCAGACCTATATTTTTATTTTTGATGGGATTTCCAAATGAAGACAAAAAAATAAATTTCAAGAGCACCGTTCAACCCAAAAGGAAATACTTGAGACTAATTTGGTCCTATAAATCTTATAGAATGATTTTTATGAAATAAATGGTCACCAATAATGTTGAATGAATGATCATACACACACAAATGATGAGAACCTTTTCTCATTGTATAGGCGATATCCAATGTTTATTTATAAATAAATAATGTGTGTGTAATACTTAGGTATTATACAATAATACTCATAATATTATCCTTGTTAATGTTTTCATTGAACTCATTAAATTACCAAATGAAAATATCTTAATTTTTTCATACTAGATTAAAGCAAACGGAAACCATGTGGGAATAGTGCTATTACCATGAGAGAATTCTCAAGTTGTATAGTGTGTGTACATGAATCACATGCATGTGTACTACATGAAACAATCTACAAATATACAAGCATCACATGCATGTATTATTCATGCATCACATATATGATAATATACATTTATAATATGCATGTATTGTATTTTCACTTTATAGAATATCACATACTATATATTATCATGATTTCAATGTACAGGAATCACATGCATGTATATTTTTGTTCACATCTAACAATATACCTCTTGCACTAAAATCTATTTTAGAATTCGTACTAAACATTATAACTCTTTGTGAATCAATCCAAACTCTTTTAGATGCATTTTGATCAAGATATCTTACTTTTGAAAAAAACACTATGTCCATATTTTTATCCTTATCCAAGGGCCTAAATATGTGAACTCATGGTCCTTAAAAAATTGATAAAATATACTAAATCAATATTTTATTGTTGCAATCAATGCATAATCACTATCAAATAATCAGTTCCACTCATGTTACCAGGGGGCCTAATGCAATTTCCATCAGACATAATCATATCTCTATACAAACATGTTCACCAAAATATGTATCATATGCATCATATGCATCATTATATAATCCTTTTTCCATGAATTTGAGTGACCACTAGACATGGAACATGTCAATCTAGTATATTAAAACTCATTTCTTCTTGATTCTCAGAAATAGACTAATCATGTTAAGGAATAAATTATACATCATTCATCATATATATGAGAAAATAAGATGTCCCTTATCCATGAATATTAACACATTATATGTGACTCAACTAAACATGACCATGTATTTTATTAGTCTAATTCTATCATGGTCTAGATGTATTAACTTTTCATACAAGTGGACTATTCCAATCTAGTTTTTCTCTAAATAATTACATGATCAACAACACACCCAACCACCCTCATATTATGCAATTCAATATTTATACTTATGTAAGAAGAGTATCAAAGTATGAAGTTTTTCATTCTAGGTATCTCACTAACTTTAGGTATTAAATATTGATAATAATAATACACCCTAAGTATATTGATGACTGTATGAAATTCCAAGAGATATAATTTAGGGGGATAATCCAAGTAATAGGTCTCTACTAGTAAACACATGAATATAATCTTTATATCTCATATATGAACCTTTATAATGATTATAAGAATATATTCAAGAAAATCATATCATATCATCATAACTCATATTACTCCAAGATGATTATCGATTAGGGACAACTCTAAGTCACACTTTGAGAGGATATGATCATTCTACCATTTATGTTAAGTAAATTTCAGGATATATGAAAGAATGATAAATGGATATTTCCTTTATAACAATAACATGATATGTTTACAACCATTAAAACACATCTCTTTTAAATTATTAACACCCATAGATCCAACACAACTCTCATGTTGTTTCTATGGTAATGGTTTTATTATTTGATTACATATATATATATATATATATATATAATTTCTTTCATATCACTCTGTCACTTTATGATAAAATACTCTCACTAATAACTTTTAATAAATAACATATATTTTTAGGTGAATTTTAATAATTGTAAGGCTTAGGAATCATATTCCTAATGTTGAAATTTTTGAATATATTCAAACTTCTTATCTTCATCACATCAAATTTTAACTTCCATTATCTACTTAGAATTATTTCTAATATTAACATCACCATCATCATATCACCAAAAAATGAAACTATTTACACTTTTAGTAATCATCACAACCTAAAATATTTGAGGATTATGATATTTACTTTATAACAATTTTCATAAAAAATTATGTAACTAATTACATTAATAATTTACCAACACATCCTAAAATCTTTTAGAATAAAATGATATCTGCTTTATAATGGTAACTAATGTAACCTTTTTCATTTATCATTACCATTGTACCGTAACATATTTTAATATATCAATACCAATTCACTTTATAATTTTAATTGAAAAATATTTTTGGGAATTATGATATTTACTTTCAAAATACATCCTTTTTACATTAACATCACACATCCTAAAACTCTTAGGATATTAGTGAAAATCCACATAGATTTAGACTATTATAACCCTTTATTTGTTATACATGAACTTATCTAAGTTAAAATATACTCCCACTAGTCTCTTTGTTATTATATCTTTATTATAATATGTTACTAATATTAAATATAAACTTATTTGTGTTAGGAAATAACACTTATTTCATTAAAATGGGAATATTATAAAAAATATATATAGTTTACATATAATATATGGTATTCCATGTGTTTCGATATTTTTATTCTAAAATAATATTCTATTCATAAAAATATACCATTGTTGAGAGGAAATCACATTTCCAATATTTTAACAAATATCTAGATAAACACTTTATCCTTTATAAAATTATATTTATCCTTATTTTATTTGAAAAATGTTATAGATTTAATGGAATCATATTTGTATCAAAACATCATTTAATTCATCCAAAAACCATTGTTTATAAACCCATAATGCTATAAGTTAATAAACATCCAAAAAAAGATTCCACCAGGCTTGAAGTGTTATTGGAAGTAACTAATTTCTCTATACCTTCAATCTCCAACCTCAAATTCCCCCTCTATTTATAAACTCCTATTTATTTAAAAAAAATTAAAAGATACAGTTGGTATCATATACCTTTAATAATCTAATAATTAATTTCTACAACATTCATACCTGAGGTGGACTCACCAATTGTATTTTTATAACCTCTGAGGTACTTAGTAAAATTCCTAATCCAATAAAAAATATGGACACAATGATAACATTTCCCTTAATTTTTCTTCTTTGATTTAAGTGGATGTGAGAAATTTTCTTTAAAAACCCTATTACCTAACTTTCAAGAACCTTTAACCTTTTTTTACGGTATAATAATCATGACAATTGATCATGGACCTCTCATACCCTACTCAACTATCCTCGATATATTGAGAAGATCAGGTTAGGGTTTAAATATTTCATTCATGTTGTAATTAATAATAATCTTTTATAACCCTTGTAACAGTTATTATAGAACAAAATCCTTGTAAATTTCATGATTAATAGGTGAAACTAGCCTTTCTAAATCCTTAACGTACACAATCATGTTGATTACATGAGTGGAAACTGATATTACTTCCACTATCTTACATTGAAAAATTTATTTTGACACATAATACTATTAATTCCTAGATTTCTCTTGATATAAAATCTTCAAATTATCTATTATGTTATAGGCATAAATGGTGCTATATTTCTTTTTCTATTTTGACTTAATGGAAAATAGCATAAGTGTCGAAAAATTATGTGAGTCCTTCAGGTTCATATTTTTTGTATCTATATTATTTTGTGTAATTTATTTATCAATGGTTTTCTTTGTTAGTGTATATTACAATACATATAATTTTCCATCATGCTTGGGAACAATTATCATGTTCTGGTATAATTTCAGAAAGTTTTTCACATTTTGTTTTTCTTTATCCAAAATTGATCTCAACTGGATGATGATGATTTTATTATCTAAAAAACACATTTTTATCAGATGAGTATCATGATTTATATTTATTTCATTTAGTAATTTTAATAAATTATATCCCACTAAAATCAATGACCCCATACATTATACCCATTTAGTGAGAGAAAATCTATATTTCACTAATAAATAACCCTAATTTGGAATGAAAATCATCACTTTAGTTATTTAAGTAGGGAATTATCTAAATCACAAGAGTTTTTTTCTTAGATACTTGAGTGGATAACTCTTTATTTGTATCCATTATAAGGATAAACTTTAACTCTATTCTTCCGGTATCCCAACCCTTGAGGGTTCCTAGCTAAGTTTAAACCAAATCTAATGTAATAAATGAGCTAACACCAGACAATCCAAGGGTACCACAATTCGGTGTGAAAATGACCAGTTGGATAATATAGATCCACTTATTATTTTATTTATTTATACAGGATGATCCATGGACACCCCAATTTGGTGTGAAACTACCCAGTTGGATGATCGAGGTCGTAACCAGTGCTGTTTTGGAAGGGATCTCTTATGTAATATTTGTAGGTATTATCTTATAAAGTCTCTCCAATTTAATATAAATCATATGTATATTAAACCTATAATTATTGTATCTTATGAAATATTGGTCTTCTCATGCTTTATTCTTATGAATATGCATTCTTCTAATGATTTAGTTTTTGGAATCTCTATTCCAACCACTAAATTAATGTGTTCACACCACATTAATGTGTAACTCTTTACACAACCCACACGTTTGTTTTACTAACCAAAAAACATAATTCATGTATGTTAAAAATATTCAAATTCATCATAAGTATAATGTAAACAAACATTTCATGTAAATACATTGATTTATATGATATTAATAAACTCTAAATGAGTAAGCCTGATGCAATATATAGAAAACCCATTCACCTTTCAAGATAAGGCATAACCTCCAAGCTAGTGGTTAGACTGACCCCAAGTCCCTCTACCCAAAGATTCATTCATCAAGAACTAATTCAATTCCTGATATCTCTAAAACACAATATGCACAAACTATATCTAATAACTATTCTTATTGTCATAACACAAATAAAAAACTAAGCTCAAGTTATATGAAAACTAAATTTTATAGAGTTATTCCTAAAATGTAATACAATGATCTATCTCATAGAAGTAATTTATTATATATATTTATGAATTCACATTATTCATATTCTATAAAAAATTATAGACTTGAATAAATCAAGGAATAATTATTAAATAAATGAATTTTCCATAAATTTAATCACCAAAAAAATATTTATGAACAATTCATAAATAAATTATAACTATTTTTTATAATTTATCTAATCTCACAAACATTCTATAACCATGAATAAAATCTCATTACATTCACTTTTAATACAAAATATTTCATAATTTACATTATATGGCATATATATATATATGATATTTTATGAAATATAGATATTTTATAATTTATTTTTTATTAAATAAACATTTTATATAATATAAATATCACATAATTTATATTATTTAAACCTTTGATCAAATAAATTATCAAAACCCTTTTGATGTGGTCTAAATAATATCTTAAATAAGACCCCTTTTAATTTTAAAAATTCAAATTAATTAATTATGAAATATTCATAATAATACATATAAATTATTTATATTTTTTCCATATTTTTCAATTTATTAACATTTTATAAATTACCATTGTGATTTATAAGTAATTTTTTTTTCTTTCATGATTATAGGTTATGCCTTATAATGAGCAATGATTATTTTTCTAAATATTAACATTTAATATTTTAGAATATTTTTATTAATAAATTTTTTATAAACATTCACTTAATTATTTAGAATCTATTTTATAATTATTTAATTTATAAACTATTTTATAAATTGAAATATTCACTAAATTCTTTTTTATGAGTTATAAGAACTTTATAAACCATATTAATATTTAATATATATTACTAATATTAACTATTTAATATTATGGTATATTTATAACAAATTATTTTAAAATAATTTAATTAATTTACCACAAATATTTTATCATTAATTAATTTATAAAAATCCTTTTATAAAGTTTATAAATATTCCCAAATATCTTTAAATTATTAATAGACAATTTAAATAATCTAGTTCAATTAATAATTGATTTTTTCTTAATAAATTATCATTTATTTATTTTAGACTTAAAAATACCATTTTACAAAGTCTAACTCTTATAATTTATAAAAGTTTTTTTAAAAAAAGAAAACTTAACAAAAATTATGTTTTTTAAATTCTTCAATTTACCCTTATGAAGAATACATGTTATACATAATTGTAATCACTATAACCATTATGCAGACCCATCTATGTAAAGGTACTCTACTTAAAAAAAATTATGTGTAAGGGTTGAGGAATTCATAATGACCTATATATAGAACATTTCTATATAAAGGTAAAATTCCTTGAAAAAATATATTTTCGTAAAGGTAAATCATATTGACCTTTATGTAGAACCATCTATGCAAAGGTAAGATGACACTACTTTTAAAAAGATATAAGAAAATTTACACAAAACTATATATATAATGGTTAAACAATTTTACGTTTATATTGATCTATCTATATAAAAGTAATATTCCATTACCTTTACACATGTTGGGTGATCATATACATAAAGGTAACTGTTTATGATATAGACCAATGAATTTTATGATTTAATTTTCTTTAAAACCATTGATTTAAACACATTTATTCCTAGAACAAACCTCACTTTGATACTAATGTTAGATTTCATGGGATCATCTTATGATCATTATAAATAGAAAAAAAACCCCAAAATAGATTGATCTATCTTTAAGAAATCGATATACTGTAAATGTCACAAAATAGAGCACATTTTTTTGAAACATTTATCTTCTTCCAATTACTAGGGAGAATTCTTGAAAAAGATCCCAGAGAGTAATTAATTAGTGCATAATACCTCTAAGGTGAGTACACTAACTATTGAATCCATGATCATATAATGAGGACTCCCAAATTACAAAGGGGTGATAACAACTTCACTGGAGAATGATTAATATTGTTTTAGGAATAATGATCTTCTAGAAATATTCTAATAGAACTGATGATCACCAACAATGTTTAATGAATGATCATCCACATATAAAGAAGGATATAATTTTATCATTTTATAGGGGATATCTTATTCTTTTCATAAATGAAAAATTTGTTTTTAATACTTAGGTATTATCAAATAATTCCCATTATATGATCCTTGTTAATGTGTGCATTAAAATTTAACATACCACTCTATAGACCACTAATTTGTGCCCATACCAATGATCAACACATAACCTCAAGTGTTCCTATATGATAAAGGATGCTAACTAGAGGTGAGGGTGTAAGGTGGTACAATAGAGAGACTATACCCTTTGTCCAGAGTAGCAATAATATTAGAAATAATAAACAATCACATAAACAAAAAAAAATAACATCATAGATAAGTCAAGGAATGTTTCATAATGATTATAGTATTAAAATTTTATAACAATGTAGTATTCCATATATTTCAAAAAATACCCCAAAGGGAAGATCATATACATATAGTATTAAAAGAACACAATAAATTGGATCTACAACTCATCCCTAACTGGTCCTGTGGTTAGACTGGTACCATCACTATAATCCATCCAAGAATACCATGAAAATCATCATGAAATTGAACATTCCATAAACCTATAACCTATGACCTAATATTGATATCTTCTTGGTTACACAAGTTCCATGAAGACCTGTGTAATGTGTGAGTACAAATCAATAGGCCACCACCAATGATGTCCCAAAATATAACCAGTATGAAATAAAAGTGAATGCACAAGTTCTAAAATTGAACAATTAAATAACTTTAACCATTTAAATAAAAATTATTAAATAATCAAAGATCCCTAGGCTCCATGGTGACATATGAGATTAGACTATACCATCATTGATCCTCAGGTTCATGACCATGATCAACCATACCTTCTTCATCCATTTTCAAGGTGTCTCTACGTTCATCCAGGTGACCATACCAACCATAGTATCATGAATACCCTTACAAATGTTTCCTTTAATATCTCAAGAATTTTTATGAGGGTGTTTTCATGGATTAAATCAACACTTCCCATGGGGGTGTTTTGTTTTAAGAACTCGACACCTCCTATTAGGGAATTTTACCTAAGAGTATCATGACCTCCTTGAGGGGAATTTTCAAAACTTCCAAAATGAGAGTATTTACAACCTCCCCATAGGGAGTATTCACAACATCCACAATGAGAGTATTTAAGAACTCTCTGTAGAGAGTATTCACAACCTTGAAAATGGGGGTATTCATGACCCACCTTAGGGATATTTCTATATGAGTCCAAGTAAGAGTCCAAACAATTCATAAAGGCCATTCAAATTAACCATTTACCACATTGGTCCCATTCTTTATTTATCAGTCATCAATTCATGTAATAATTAATTTTAATTTACCAGCCATTAATTCACATCACAACATCCAATAACCACTTCATAAACCATGAATACCGATTTTCTATGTTATTAAAATTTTAATATTCTTTAATTACATTCAAAATAACTATGATTGTGAAATTACATTTGAAAACCATCTATTTAATTCAAAACTACCTTCTTAACAATTTTAAACATATTTATCCATTTAATGACATTAAACCAAAACAAGGTCAAGGGTTCAACTACAATCATACATTTAACTTTATCTATTTACTATTTAGAAAACATAGCATACCATTTGGTTAGACAATCCCAAGGTCAATTCAATCATCAAGGAATTCCACTAGGGATCAACTTTTTCTATGGTTAATGACACATCAAGGGGAATTAAACTATAGAAAATTACATTTACAACATTAAATTTAAATTAGCTTGATGCATGTAAAATTCAACATTACCACTTGCTGCATCACTTGAGAAAAATAAGGTGAGACTACTAGTTAAATTTAGGGAACACCTACCGTATGCTTATAGAAGTCTAGTCACCGAATATGGGCTTCTGATTTCTCTTAAAATGATAAAAATCGATAAATCAAAAAAAAACCTATAAATTGGGATTATTATACTTAAACAACAAGAGATCTTGTGATAGTAGAATAAATGAATAAAGGAGGAACATGGGCTTATAGAATCAACTTAGGATCTTGATCACACCTGAAAGAAATCTAAACACTAATGGATCAATGGAGGTTCATCAAGAACCAAGGGTGAAAAAAGGATGTGCAAGAGAGGAGATTTTGGATAATAAGGAGGAAAAAATTTGGGTTAAAATTATAACGTGTCAGAGGGGAATTTTTATAAAATACCACCTTTTATAGGGGCACATAGTTTGGTTGAACAGTTGGCCATATCATGCGCCAACCATGATAACCTCACTATCAAGGTCATACCATTTTCCATGGTTATGACACATGGTTAACAAACTATGACCCAACCTTGAAAAATGACTCAACAACATTCTCTATACATTTTCATGGTTTCCCAGAGCCCCATGAACGGTTAAAAAACTATGTGCATATAAAAACATGGATGCATGGTTGGGTTGCATGGCTGACACTAACCACGAACCAATAGTGCACCCCGGGATGCTTTTTGAAAAACTAAAATTTCAAACCCATAACCCATGGGATGCTCCTAAGACCTGCCCTAATCTCAAAGAAAAACCTATCCAAGGTCTTACATGAGGTTCAATTTTTTTAAACAAGTATATTCTTCAAGGAAGGGGAGATATCTTAAAACCTCCCCACTATATAACAGCTCATCCTCAATCTAGAGACTCAATCATCATTGATCCCCAATTCTTAAACCAAAACACACATCTCACTAGTTGTAGTGATGCTAATATTAAATAAAAAACCAAATTTTCAGCTTAAACCCTCATCGAACCATATGCCTAGATAATGATAAATTCATCCAAAACCACCACAAAGATCCACTCATGGTTCCATCCATCAATTTCTAGTAACAACATATTTTATACCAGGTTGATTCCACTGGTATGAACTAGCTCATTATCACTCAGAATATGCACCTTAACACACGACCTCACCCCAACTCAAAACCCCAATTGGCATGCCACTTTATATTATAAAAGTCCCATTGACACCACTATCACACTACCACATCCCTATAGAAACATCTGGTTATGTCACCTGAACATCACCCATACCTAGCGGTTATAAACATAGACCACATGTGAGGAAACTGGTCAAGATTCCACCATTGTACCAACATAGGGATTGAACTCACTGACTTCATCCTGAAGATCCTTGGATATGTGAGAACCATATTTTTTTCATCCAAAACCACATGCCCAATGTGGTTTCTAATCCACTAAATTAGATTCTATGTAAGAAAAAAGGCCAGATCTCCACCGACCAACCTATCTAAAATTCCTGACTTCTACCACAAACACACCACTCAATGATCAGTATTATTACACTCATGATCTTTCCACATGAGGGTCGTAACACCAAAAACCATATGAAATTATATACCATGGGATTATTATCACCATCACGTCACTAAAATGAAAACCTAGCCTCCACGGATCATTTCATGTTCACTAACAAACAAAATATCCATACATGTCCATCCTTCCCACTTTCCTGCACAAAAAGAAACATCAAAGTGGTCCCTTTTTCAATCATAGAGATATCAACATTTTCATATACCATAATTTATTTTCATAATTAGGGTTACACCCCTCATGACTAATGATGCACTACCCACCACTGGGTTTCACTTAAATTTATCAAAGATAGAATTCTGAATAGGTTCCTTAATTGAAATTTGTGTGAAACTCCTCCCAAGCCATGATCATCTTCCATATGACTAACATCCATAACAAGGGCAATGCAATTTAACCATGTCATCACACATTGTTCCCCACATCGATATCACCCATTGGAAAAATGGATTTTCAAACTCCCCTCAAGATCCAAAATAATTCTATATGAAATATATTTTTTTCTTATCTAGGTCACCTTGCTCTAAGAGGGTCCTAATAAACAAAAACTACTATGGACTCATGAATCTCTAGAGAGAAGTCATGAATTTTGGCTCATTATAGAAACAAAACAACCACATTCCTTAACCTAAAAACTTATTAACCAATAATACTGACATGTAGGTAATGTATATCCCCACATTATCATCAAAACTCAGGGGTATCACACTCTCCTTTAACTAAACATAGATCTTGAATCACAATCCTATCCATCATATCTCATTGAGGATAGTCTTACATGCCTAAGCTGACCATGATTTTATGTCATGTTACTCTTATTAAGCCATGAGAACCCTAAATTCATCCTTTTCAACACCATACATCTTATCCGGATAAGGGTTAAACACATGATTTTCCCCTAACCAACATCATTCTAGAATCAAAATAACTTATCTACAGCCTCACTGGGTATTGAAGCACACATAACATCAATAGTTCCAGACACTCAAGAAACCTTTCCCTACAAATCCCAACATCGATACAAAAAAAAACACTAACACTAAAGGTGATTTAAATCAATAATATATAGGAAAATCACATGCCCTTCGTCAACCCTTTTATGGGTGTCCACTTGTACATGGTTCCTCACACCCAATCTGATCATTCTCGACAGACATTACTTGCTTTTATTAACATTGTTAAGGAATTTATCCATGAATAAGACTCATATCATAAGGAAGTTATCATGATTAAACTTTAAAAAAATAACATTTCCTTGATTTTCCCCTATAAGGTTATCATAGAACCAGCTAAATCCTATCACATGTCACCCTTGCATGTCAAAATGCACCAAGTCACTAAACCTGAGTCACATAAAATGCCTACTAGGATCTACCACCTCGCCCACACATCCTATTACACATAGGTCATACCCCATGAGAAACCTCCTCATACCCATTTTATACTCAAATGACATCCAACATGCCTAAACACCCATCTCAAGGGTTCTTAGACCCATACATAGTGTCACCACATTCCACAACATAATCCTACCAGGGCATTGAAACTTTCGACATACCACATTCCTCAGGGTTATAGATCAACAAGAGGCCAAGTAATGCACAACACTCTAATAATATATTTTTCCAACATCACATTTCAAGGGAAATGATAACAGGACTAAACCTAACTGTTCACCCACCTTGTAGTATAGTAATTTCATAACATGTGTGATATTAATATCCCCACTAACAATACATATGGTTAAGTCGATCCCATAAGTTCCCTAAGTCACTACATTCATTTAAGGTTCATTCTTTCATAAGGTTCACATTCCAAACTTATCATCATTCAGAGGGTTCACATTTTTAATATTTTTACTTCCCATTATTTATTAAGTCTCACATTGCAAGAATTGGTTAAATAATATATCATTCACATGTTATTATGGAAAACACTTAATAATTTTCTTATTATAATTTCATTTAACCAAAATATTCATCTAATAATTTATTTATATTTTATCATTTAACAAGAATCCACTTGGGGAGTTGGTCATGTAAGATTCCACCATAAAATTATATGGTAAAATACCATATAAACCACTAATTTAACTTTAAAGAACCAACCCATCTCAATTATTTTAATCCACAAGTAGATATAAATAAATAAAAGTATATATATCACCATCATTTGAAAATCATAGGAAACTATGAATCATAGGAAAAATATAGATGGAATATAAATCCTATATTCCTAGAATGATGGATGAATGTAAAAACACACACATACACTCTTTTCATACATATCCAGTAGTAAAACCCCATAAATCCTAACAACATAAACCAAGTGTATCACTCAAAGTGAAAATCAAATGCAACTATAACAAATAAATTTCAAGAACAATAAGTAACATCCCTAGAAACTTAGGTTTTAATCTGTTCATGGGTTGATCACTCTCACATACAATCTCATTTCCATGCCCCAATACATTCTATCTTCTTATCACCCCAAATTGTAAGACAAAATAAAACTCTCTAGTACCACTTTATAACATCCCACTACCCCATACCACTAATCAGTTCTTCGACCCCTAATCAGTGCTTGGACTGGAGGTCAACACATAACCTCAGGAATGCCTCCATGAAGGTAAGAGGTTTCTGACTGGTGGTAGGGTGTAAGGTGGTATAGTGGGGATACTGTACCCTCTGGTCAGAGAAGCAAAAAAAATAGAAATAATAAACCATTACATAAAAAAATAGCACAATATCACAAACAAGTCAAGGAAAGTGAAAAAAATTATTAGAGTATTAAAATGTTATAAAAATTGTGTATTATATACATGTAACAATAAATAAACTAAGGGAATATCATATACATATAATAAAAAAATATTATAATATACTAGATTTATAACTTATCCCCAACTAGTCCTGAGTCCGGCCAAGTACCATCATCATACTCTATCCTATAATGCCAACTAAATCATCATACAATTTCCCTTTCCCTAAACTTTTATGCTATAACAAAATAATGATATCTTCTTGGTTACTCATGTTCAATAATGTCCTGAGCAGGGTGTGAGTAAAACTCAGTAGGCCATCCAAAATTATGCCCTAGAATACAACTAGTCTAAAATAAAATTATTTACATAAGTGATACAATTAAACAAGTTAAACAGTTTACCAATTTAAATAAAAATTAGTAAATAACTATTGATTATTTGGCTTTGTGGTGACACTTGAGATCATTCTATACAATCATTTATCCTTATGTCTGTGACACTAATCAACTATACTTTCTTTAGTAAGTGCCATGGTTCCTATGAGCACATCATAATGACCACGTCAACCATAGTATCATGACCACACTTTTGGGTATTTTATTTAGTATTTGAAGATTTATTATGATGGATTTTTCAAGGAGTAACTCAACAATTACTACTAGGGAATTTTATTTTAGTAATTCAACACTGCCTATGCGGTTGTTTTCTATAAGAGTATCATAACCTCCCTGAGGTTAGTTTTCATAACCTCTACAATAGAAGTATTAAAAACCTCCCCATAGGGAGTATTCATAACCTTCACAATGATAATATTCATGAAATCCTCATAGGGAGTGCTCAAAAACCCTATAATTGGAGTATTTATGACTTCTCTATAGGGAATTTTCTATATGAGTCCAAGAACAAGTAAAAATAATTCATAAAGGCCATTCAAATTTACCATTTATAATATTGGTCCCATTCCAAATTCAACATTCACCAATTCACCTAACATTTGATTTCAATTTATAATCCATCAATTCACATTAAAACATCCAATACCCACTTTATAAACCTTGTATACCAATTCACTAATTCATTAACATTTTATTATTCTTTAATTCCATTTACAACATCGATGATTGTGAAATTCCATTCCAAACTATTTATTTAATTCATAATTCCCTTTTTAACCATTTTAAATATAGTTATCCATTTAGTGACATAAAACCAAAACAAGGTCGAGGGTTCCACTAGAATCAACCCTTTAACACAATTCATTTACTTTTTAGATAACAAATCTTACCATTTGAATAGATGATTACAATTCCAATTTCATAACCAAGGAATTCTAGTAAGAATCAAATTATTCTATGATTCATGTCATATAAAGGGGTGTTAAACTATAATAAAATACATTTAAAACATTCAATTTAAATTTTTTTGTTGCATGTTGAGGCCAATATGACCACACAATAGATCACTTGAGGAAACTAAGGCAATACCAAAAGTTAAATTTAGGTACAACCTACCTCAAGATTAGATAACTTTACTCTCCCAATATCGTCTTCTGTTTTTTCCTAAAATGGGGGAAATTGAGAAACTAGTTAAAATGCCTAAAAATAGAGAATATTAGACTTAAATGGAATGTGTTCTTAAGATAGTTGAATAAACATAGAAATCATTAAGGATGACTTGTAAAATCACCTTAGGCTCTTGATCATAATCGATGATAAGAAAAATTCTCAAGGATCAAGGGTGGTTCATCAAGAACCAAGGGATAAGAGAGGGCACACATGGGAGGAGATTTTGGCTAAGAAGGAGGGAGAAAATTGGGTTAAAATCCTAAAGATTAATAAGGTAATTTTTGTCAAATTACACTTTTTGAAGGGCTGAATGTTTTATCCTCACAATTAGATAAACCGTGATCCAACCATATGAAACTAATCGTCCAAAAGATACCATTTTACATGATTATGAAACATGATTAACAAACCATGTGCTAGCTGTGTGAAATGCCTCAAAAAAAATTTTCAGATATTTTCACAATTTCCTAGAGCCCTGTGCATAGTTAGCAAACCATGATTTTATACAACTTGGCCATATAGTTGGGGTGAATGGTTATTATTAACCACTTTTTGACCGTGCGCTCCATGCAGCTGTCCCAAAAATTGAAATTTCAAACCCTAAACCCCTGGGATGGTCCCAAGACCTACCTTACTCTTAGAAACACACCAAACCAAGGTATCACATTATTTTTGGAAGAAATTTAAATAGTTATAGGCCTTAAGGTAGGGGAAGGACCTTACATAACTCGATAAATGAACAATTGAAAATATTTTCATCCATTCATAATGGATTAAAACAAATGGAAACCACATGGGAATGGTGTTGTAACCATGCTAGAATGTACAAGTTTCATTACATGTATACATGCATCATATTCAACTATACTACAAGAAACAATCTATCGATATATATGCATCACATATAGGTATTCTTAATGGATCATATACATTATACTAAAAATTCATCATATGCACGTATATTTTAGTGCACATATAATACCTAGCATGTAATTCAAGGTTCTATCAACTAGAAACAATTTATGACATAAATAAATCTTACACATTTTTCAGATTATATAAAAAATTTATATATATGAATAAATAAAATAATAACTTCTAAATAAATAAAAATTTTATAGATTAAACATGACATAAACTTTTATAAACTATTTATAAATAAAATATTCCTATAAAATTTTTATAGTTAAGTTAATTTTTTTATTCCATTATCTTGGATATAAACACTCTACATACACTTTCAACATGAAATCTTTCATATTATTTATTATAAAACATTTAAATTTAAATATATGATATTATATTAAATTATAAACATTTTATAATGCAATTTCTATTATGTAAAATATTTACATAACTTAATATCACACACATAAAAAGTATTCAAAACATGAATAAATATATCATAAAAACAATTTTCATATGGAAAAAATAATATATTAAACAATTTTCCTTTTAATTTTAATGATTCAAATTAATTAATTAATTACGAAAAATTCATATTTTAAATATAAACTCTATATTTTGGCCTTATTTTTGTAATTTATGAATTATTTATAAATTAATGTTATAGTTTTTTAATAAATATTCTATTTCAAGATTAAAATTAATGCCATATAATTTTTTCAATTCCAAAATACATTTTAATATGATTTATATATATTTTATAAACCATACAAATTTGAAAAATATTCTTAATATTAACTCTTTAATATTAATTTAATTTTTGTAATAATAGTTTCAAAAAAATAAAAATAGGTAATTATAAAAATATTATATTTAATTAATTTATAAATACAATTATTAATTCTATAAATATTAAAAAATATATGATTCCATTTTTTATAAAAAAAATTTAAATGGATCGAAACCCTGATGCTCTGTTTTTCAACAGCAACAACACAAACTACATTAACTACTTAAAATAATTTGTTCCTTCTCCTACAAATTACATTAACTATTTTACATAATATCAAGTGGTGATCCTAACATTATGTTATCATATAAGATTATGTTGAGAGGGGAAAATCAGTTATGATTTCCTAAAACTCATTCTTCATTTAACAGTAGAAGAAGCATGTTGATTCTATGTGGAAGAAGGCTCTAGAACCAAAGATATATTTTACGTGTTCAACACATCAACTTGGTAGTGGAATCACATCTATTTTTTTCAATCTATACTAGATAAAATAAAAAAATTAAATTAAATACAAATAATATAAAAATGTTTACCTAAATATCATAAGCAATGACTTTCAACTTTGAACTCTTTGTTGTGTGCTTGACAAGGAGTACCTTAAAAACAAACAAAATGATCCTAAATCCAAGGGGATTGCACTAGAAAATGATCCCAAAACATTTTTTAGGATCCCTAAACTTATAATGGGTTCTATCACCTTAATTTAATTATTAATATCATTTCATGAGGAAGAGAGAGTATCAAGAGGGTTTCATATAATCATCCATACACATCTGGAGGGATCTCATACCTTTAATTAACTATTATCAACACATTTAATTTATTGAAAAAATTGAACATATTAAATTCATGAAAATAATTTTATTCCTATTTTCATTTATTCATTCAATCCATTCTTTGAACATTAAATCCATTAAATCCATTCATAATAGATTATAATCGATAAAACTATGTGGTAATATGCATTCACCTATAACAGTATGAGAAGATGCATGAACCTAAATTATATTATTTTAGTACACATTAAAAAATTTCCCACACACACTAAAATCTAATAAAAACATTATTCAAGACATCACAACTCTTTTTAAATCCATCCATAACTCCTTTGGAAGTAGTTTTATCAAACTCTCTTCATTTTGGAACAAACACTTTGTATAAAATTTTAATCCTTATTTAGATTCCTAAATGTGTGACCTTAAAAGACTTAATTATAGTGAACATATATTTTAATATATAGATATTAAATCACTTTTGTGGAATACATCAGACATGATAAAAACATATTCCCAAATACTATAATAGTTTAGTGCCTTTGGAAACATGGAAACATAAACACTGGTACAAAAGAGATCTACATTATCTCCCACTAGGTTCTTCATGATATGAAACCGTCTTTAAAACAACATAATTAATACATATCTTTATAACCTTGAGAAGGAAACATAAAAATCAGTGATCTAAGATGCTCATTAAAGGTAAACAAGGGTGTCATATATGTATAAACATGAACATATGGGTATGATAACGTGATGAGAACATTATAAGATCATACCCTTCATATCAAAGATCATAAACATGAATCATGGAGTAAATATTGGCAGTTTATAAGACATCAATCACAATAAAATAATGAAATGATGGATGAAATAATAACATTGGAATAAGACATGGAATTGTGTAAGACACATAAGCATATAAAAATTATTTCCATAGTAGTCAAGGAATTGATGCCAATGCCATCTTAGTTGCATGGTTTCACTCCCTACACCATATTGATAATCATGGTTCACTCTAATGAACATATAAGTAGTATTAGTTCACTTCTCATACCATCTTGGTAGTGATGGTTCACTCCCATGAATATCTTAGTAGTCAAGGTTTAGTCCCAAGACTATCTTCATCTATCAAATGAGATATAAATCTTTATCCAATGCATTGGAGGAAGATATAGGTCCCACCCATATCATAATGAAGTCATACAAACATGTTCCACAAAACCATAAACAATAATATCATAACCCATGAAATTAAATGGGCATCATAAACATGTAATTATATCATAACTTGTGGGAAAAGATAGAGGTTTTGTAATCATTTCAACTAAGGAAAAACCTTTGAAAAGAAGTGGGTTTAAAAAACATATAAACCATGAAAGAGAAGCCGTTTTCATAAAAATCATGCCCTAAAAACATAAACCACTAATATAAATAATATTAATGGAATCACTGAATCATATCCCCTCAAAAGATATGGGCAACATCAACTGATGTCATCTTATATGGAAAATAATTTTGGAAGATCCTTTAAAACCATTTCTTGAGGAAAATATCCTTTATTATTTGATTTTTTTAAAAATAAAACCTTTTGAAAACCATTTACTTTTAAAATACTTTTAAAACTTATAGAAAAGGCTTAAAATCATTTTGAAAACCTTTTCCCTTGAAAACTAATAAAAAAACTTGAATAATTTTTTAAAACATTTTTCCTTGAAGACTTTTAAAATAGGATTCCAAAAAATTTATTTTTTTTTATTTGAAAACACTTTGAAAACATATAATGAAATATGTAATATTATTTAAAACAAGTTCTTTTAAAGTACTTTTAAAAATTATAAAGGAACCTTGAAAACATTTTTAAAAATGCATTTATAGAAAATGGACTGGAAAACATATAAACAATGATTTAAATAATTTAAATCCTTTTCTTGGAAAATAAAAATTTTAAAATATATAAGGGAATCCTTGAAAACCACTTAAAATTTTTTTTGAACATAAAACATTTTTTGAAAACCTTTTATAAAACATGGTTTTTAAAGAACATAGATTTTTGAACAAAATAAGATATAATGTCTGATTTTATGGGAACATTTTCTTAGTTATATTAAGTACCAAAGAGTGAAAATATTTCACTAATACATAGATATATATTGAATAAACAAAGGATAATAAAAATCATGGGTTTTATTGAGATACGGGTCATAAAATTTCATCAATGGAAACATAATCATAAAACCCCCCCAATAAATGATTAGATTGTTTAAATAGACTCTTACCAAATGGTAACTTGGGATCATACTATAACGACCCAAATCTGGAGCCCCTCCACTAGTGCCCCATACCCAGTTCGCCACATGACCTCTAGCGTGTTTCCCCAAACAGTAGAGGTTGTCGACTAGAAGTGAGGACCTTGGTGAGTTGGTGGGGAAACTATGCCCTCATTCGGTAAAGTATACAGCAGAAGAAAAACAATTCACAATAGCAGAAACAATAACAACATACAACAACTGAACTGAAAACCGAAAGCAATGTATAAAATAATAATGATGGAACATGGAACATATGTCTATGGAAAGTAGTAAACAACCAACGTGCTGAAATAAAACTGAACACAAGTACTAAAGAAACAAAAAAAGAAAAAAAGAAGAGCAACTCCTTAGCATCGCAAGCCTCGGCTCGGTCCCATGCTCCCCAGCTCCAGTAAGTCAGGTACCTGAAGTAAAAGGGAGCTTGCCCTTATCTATCCCTGCAACAACATAATCTGCTTGGGCCCAAAGCATGGACCAAAATGGGTGTGAGACAAAGTCACAGTAGGAAACCACCCAAAGATCTGTGCCTAACAATCAATGAATACATGGCAAGTAAAGTATAGGAACAATAACCATGAAACACACAACAGCTACAATTCATAGTTCTAATATATAAAGTACACAAGTTAAAAACTGGAAACAAGAAGAAAATAGGTAACCCTCTGGGTAGCTCTCACAGCCTAACCCCTATGGTTCAACCTATGAGTACTATCAACTCTCTAGGAGGCACACACAGTCTCACCCCTCTGGTTCAGCTAAGAATAGACTCTGTGAGGAAGCACTCACTGTCAATTCCCCCTTTAGTCTCGTATCATACTAAAGGCTCTCTGGGGAGGCACTCAACGTCTCGTTCCCCCTGTGGCCCACGTCAAGGAACTACATACTCTCTGAGGAAGCACTCATCATCAATTCCCCATATGGTCTCACATCGTATTAAAAGACACTCAGGAGAAGCCCTTACGTCTATTCTCCATGTGGTCTACTACACAAGGTTCTTACAGTCCTGTGTGAAACTAACATGCTCAGCAAGCCCGTATCTCCCAAGTAAACCTCAAAAACTACTTGGCTATCATTCTAAGGCACAACAACATAACAGTATCATAGTTACACTATCCCACAACTAGGCATGGCAACTGGAAAAACTACAAACAAGAAAAAAAGCATGGAAAAGCAACCTTAGCACAAAACAAATTACTCTACTCACGAGCATAACCTCTACTACAGCAATCAAGAAAATCAAGAAAAATAGAAGGGTCAAAACAGGGAAATGCACAATTCCCGTTCAAGGGAATTGGCGCAATTGCACAAGATACTCAAAGACTTTCTACAGAACGGAACAAACCACCAACCTTGATTCTAGGGGATCGATATACATGAACAGAGACGACAGATTCTTTCTAGAACATCATAGATCTGAGAAAACACACACAAAGTTCAACCTTAGATAACTTGAGAAGGAGGAAGAATTGGAAAACAAGGCTCAAGAAGAAGAAAGAACTCACCGCTGCGCTTTCAATGCAATCGATCGTGCTCAAATCGGAGATCGGATGGACAGGCGGGGGCTTGGGAAAGATCTGGCCGTACGGGTCGCTCTCAGATGAAAAACCTATAGAAGGGGTGTGTTCTGTCCGTCAGGCGCGACCCCAATACGTTTTTTGAAAAAAGAAAAGTACATCGCATGTACATTTAGAGTACATGGTGTGTACTAGGTTTTTCCATACACTTCCAAAAACGACCTCCACGTTACCCCTATACACCATGTGTGTGGCATGGACATGGCCAACACATAGCTTTGAGCCAGAGAAGAGTACACGATGTGTACTCATAAAGTACACGGCGTGTACTTTTAAATTTTCTAGAAACTCAATTTTTCATAAAAACTCCAAAAAAAGGAAAAGCGTACCTGAAACAAGGATCTGGGTTCTTAAAAACTTCCCCCCTTAAATAAATTCATCCTAAAATTTCCTTAGATGGGCGTAGAAGAAGGATACTCAAACAGTTCTGGCCACTGCGATCAAACCTCAGCCTCCCTCTCCCAAGTCTCGTCCTGTACTCGTCTGCACTGCCATATCACTCATACCATAGGAACAGACCGGCCTCAGAGGACCTTCGTACTACGATCGACAATCCGGATGGGATTCTATTCAAACAATGCATCCGCTTCGAGCTCAACCTCCTCGGGCTGAAAGACATGAGATGGGTCTGAAAAGTAACGTCAGAGCTGAGAGATGTGGAATACGTCATGCATTTCCCGGTACCTTTGAGGTAGTTGTAACTGATAGGCAACTGTCCAAACTCTCTCCAATACCTCAAACGGCCTGACGTACCACGGTGAAAGCTTACCCTGTCTCTGAATCCTCTTGTGTCCCAACCTCGGTGCGACACGTAGGAAAACCTGATTCCCAACCTTGAACTCCAAAGGTCATCTCCTCTAATCAGCATAAGACTTCTGTCAAGACTGTGCTGTAGCCATCCTCTTCTGAATCAGCTCTATCTGCTCTAAAGTTTCCGGAACAAGACGAGGTCCCAGCAAAGCTGCCTCTCCTGCCTCCAGCCAGTATAAGGGTGATCGGTATGGCCTTCTGTACAAAGACTTGTAAGGTTCCATCTAAATAGTCACCTAGAAACTGTTTTTTAAGAGAACTCCACTGGAGGTATATGCTTCTCCAAAGAACCACCAATGTCTAGAATGAAAGCTCGGAGAATATCCTCCAGCCCCTGGATCGTGCGCTCAGACTGACCATCAGTCTGGGGATGGTATGCTGTACTCAAAAGTACATATGTACCCAACGCCTTCTAAAGTCCTTTCCAGAACTAAGAGGTGAAACGTGAATCCCTGTCTGAAAAAATGGAGTGTGGAACTCCATGTAGACGAACAATCTCTCTAATGTACATTCATCCCAGATCATCGACACTGAATGCCTCCTTGATCGGTAATAAGTGAGCAACCTTCGTAAGTCTGTCGACGATAACCCAAACAGCATCATTCCCCCAAGGTGACCTCGGCACCCCGGTCATGATGTCGATTGCAACATCGTTCCACTTCCACTCTGAAATGGGTAACTGATGTAAAAGGCCTGCTGGTCACTGATGCTACGCCTTCAGCTACTGACATGTAGAGCATCTCATGAAAATACCAGCAAACATATTTCTTCATACCTAGCCACCAGTACTGGCGATGAAGATCTCGATACATCTTGGTGATGCTAGGATGAATTTCCCAAACTGAGGAACAAAAATCCCACATTAGCTCCTCCCGTATGTATGTTGTCACCCATAGGCGTCCCTAGAAACACAAGATCTCATCCTTTCCCATTGTCCATCCATGAAGTGGGTCCTCTCCTGACACACACTCCCACAGGACTTATCCTTCTGAGTCTGATAGCTTCCTCATCCGTAACCGATAAAGTAGTGTAGAGGTAACAGTTACATAAGATAAGAATGTATGTCCCTATCTGTCGTGCACCTCCAAATGCATCTCAGAGAACAAAGCCATCAGTTACCACTCACTGTTGGCCTCCTGAACTGCCTGAATCTGAGTTCTCCTGCTCCACACATCGGACACTGCGTTGCCTTTCCCCAGCGTATAGGCAAGCTCGAAATCAAAAGACTAAAGATACTCGACCCACCTACGCTTCCTCAGATTCAGATCACACTGAGTGAAGATATACTTGAGACTCTAGTGGTTGGTGAAGACCACAAAGTTCTCTCCCAGAAGATAGTGTCTCCAAAAGCGTAAGTCATGAACAACAACTGCCAACTCCATATCGTGCGTCAGGTAGTTCCTCTCATTTGGCCTCAACTACCGAGACCCGTATGAAATGAATCCATACCCCTACATAAGAACAGCTCTTAGCCCGATACCTGAATCATCACAATAGACTGTGTAGTTCTTTCCTGGCTCTGGAAAGACTAGTATCGGTGCCAACATCAACCTTCCCTTCATCTCCTAAAAGGCTGACTCACAAGACTCTGACTATAAGAACTTCGCCCCCTTCTTGGTCAGTCCGGTCAAAGGTGTTGCTAGGTGTGAGAAGTCCTGAATGAAGCATCTGTAGTATCCAGCCATCCCTAGGAAACTCCACACCTCAAAAACGTTCTTCGACTGCTCCTAGGAAACTACATCTCTCACTTTCTCTAGGTCCACAGATACTCCTACCTCTGAGATGAAGTGACCCAAGAAGTGAATCTGATCCATCCAGAAGTGGCACTTCGAGAGTTTAGCATAAAGCCAATTATCTCTCAGTATACTCAGAACGATCTCAAGATGTGTGGCATGGTCATGTCAAGTGTGAGAGTACACCAAGTTATCGTCCATGAAGACCACGACGAAGGAGTCCAAGTAAGGATGGAACACTTGGTTCATCAGTGCCATGAAAACTGCAGGCGCATTTGTGAGACTGAACGACATGACTGTATACTCGTATAGACCATACCTGCTCCTGAAGGTGGTCAGAGGTATATCTGATGGTCTAACGCGCAACTAATGATAACTGGACCTCAAGTCGATCTTCAAGAACACCCGGGCTCCTCGAAGTTGATCAAAGCGGTCATTGATCCTCGACAAGGGATATCGGTTCTTAACCATCAATTGGTTCAGCTTCAGATAATCCACACAAAGCTAAAGGGTGTCGTCTTCCTTCTTCGCAAACAGGACAGGCGAACCCCAAGGATAAGTACTGGGTTAGATGAAACCCTTTTCCTTAAACTCCTCCAACTGCTTCTTGAGCTCTTTCAACTCAGGTGTGGCCATCCTATAAGGAGGAATGGACACCGGTGCTGCTCCTGGCATGACCTCAATTGAAAATTCTACCTCACACTCCAGAGGAAAACCCAAAATTTCCTATGAAAGATTTCCCTGAAACGATCCACCACTAGAGGAAAGTATAACTGCAATTTCCCCTAATCATCCAGATAAAGGCTAGAAATCAGGGTTGTCACTCTTCCTAGCCCATGATGCTTGAGTCCTTATCGACTCGACTGTACATCCCATTCACCTCTATGAAGAAAATATTCACCCTCTGGTGAAACGAAACTCACTCTGCGGCGATAACAGTCGACGACTGCCTGGAAGGGAACCGACCAGTCCATCCTGATAATGACATCATAGACTATCATCTCTAAGACATAGAGATCCCATAAGAAACGATACCTTGTAACCTCGAGAGGGAACTCTCTACACTGGTGTACACTAGATTTTCTCGTCCCCAAAGGTGTGTCTAGTGTCAATGAGTTGGAAGAAGAAAAGACACAGAGCCCAACACTCTTCACATAAGAAACTAAGATAAAACTATGCATAGCACCAGTATCGAAAAGAGATAAAGATAAAACTGAGGCTACTAAAATTGTACCTCGAACTGTAGAAGGTCCGGGATCCTGCTCCTGATAGGTCTTCTCCATGGAAAAAGACTAGCCAGAACCACGACCCTATGCCCCTAGCTGACCACTCTGAGCTGAACCTCCCTGCTGGTGCAGAGGGATTGGTGGCTGACCGCCACGGCCTGGACCTCCACCTCATCCCAAATGGTCGGAAGAACCCCAGTTCCCTGACTGGTGAGAAACTGGTTGGGCTTCTCCTGAACGAGGAGTCATGGAAGAACCCCGGTCACCATCTACTGGTGAGAAAACCTGGCAGAAACGCTGAATGTGACCCATCTTTCCGCAAGATCGGCACTCCACGGGGTCTCTCTGGCACTGCGGCCTCGTGTGCCCTGACCGACCACACTGGTAGCATACCACCTAGTTGCCTAATGATGCATCTCTCTTCCTCAGATCACCATGCGTAGAATCTCTACGGCACTTCTTGTTGTCATCTAGAGGAAAACAAGATCTAGAAGAAGAACCGCCCTGGATCGCAGCTCGGGAGTCTCTCAGATTGCACTCCACAATCAGTTCCTGATTGAAGATGGAAGTGATGGAAGTCAACTGGAAGATGTTCACCTGCGATCGGATCTCTCGCCTGAGACCATCCTCGAACTTACTTTCCAAGAACACTCCACTCCCATCCTGGAGGGGTGTGAAATGCTGTAGCTCAGTGAAACGAGAGGAATACTCCATGACAGAAAGAGTACCCTGGTCTAAGCTCATGAACTCCCGGGCTCGGTCGGCCCTCAGGGTCTCCAGATAGAAGTAGTCATAAAAGACACGCTGAAACTCCTCCCAAGCCATAACCTGCTGGTGACCCACCTGTGAGATCATGTCCCACCACCTCTTAGCAGAGTCTCAGAGCATGTAGGTAGCGAGGTTGACCCGCCTCTCTGGAGGCGTCTCCAGATGCTCGAAGATAGTCAGTATGGCTTCCAGCCATAACTCTGCAGCCTGAGGTCCTCGTTCCCTTGAGAACGTAGGAGGATGATGCTACTAGAAATCCCGTGTCAAGTCTGTCATAGTCGTGGCAGGAGGTGGTCCTCCCTGGAAGGTCTGCATCATCCTTATAAAACCTTCCCTGAACAGCGTATCAGTTCCCGCAACTGGTATGATAGCCGGTGCCAAGGCTGGCTCGACTGGAGGGTCGGTGGGAAGTCATTGAACAGCCATATCTGGCGTCTGATCACTGCCTGATGATAGACGTACAACCGGGGGACATCTCGGAGGCATAGCTCTGAAAGATCCAAAGCACACCTTAGATTAGAAAAACAAGGACAGGAAACACAAGAGTACAAAATGGGAACATGGTAAGGAAAATAAACAAGTTTACAAAACACAACTACACGATGTGTATAAAAACTACACGGTGTGTATTACCAAGACACTTACATGGGTGTGTACCCCTGCCCTAAAGTTCATGTAACACCTCAAACTACAGGGCGTGTTGACCCAAACATACGGCGTGTACTTGATAACTATTCCCCTGCCCGATTCTCCTTACACGACTAACCCACAAGGTTAGACATAACCTGAGACTACACAGCGTGTTCTGATCCAACATGGCATGTACTAGACAAGGATTCGGCGGCCTGTGTTGTTAAACACACGGCCGTCTACACGGATGAACCTTACACAACATGTTCCGAACAAACACGGAGTGTATAGGTGAAGGTGAAACTGTCCCTTGTTGTTCGTGACATGGCTGGGTACCTGAACAAGACTACAAAATGTGTTTCGAAGACAACACAGAGTGTTGAAGAGAAGGTCATGCCGGCCCATGTTGCTCGTGACACGGCTGGGTACCTGGACGGGACTACACAGTGTGTTCCCTTACAACACGACGTGTTCTACTCGATCTTCCTCGACCCGTGTTGTTAGAGACACGGTCGGCTACACAGCTCCGAACTATACGGCATGTACATACTGTACACAGCGTGTTCCTGAAGATATTCTCACGATACTATGTTTCTGATCACACTATCAGTGACACACCCTGAAAAAAACACGGCTTGTATCCGAAAAGTACATGCTGTGTTGTAACACCCCAAGCTTCCACGGTACGTTTCCCTTCGAATAATGCGATAGCGTGTGTTGTACGCAACCTCGAGTTCTAACACACACCACAACTAATTAAACTAGCCGTTGTGAATACTAATACCTACTTTTTGAAATTATATATATTTTATATTTGAAAATGGAATTCATTTTTGGATTCGGAATATCAAAATTAGCCTAGGGTGAAATTTTGGTACATTTCGGATAACTTTCATATTTTGATGAATAGTGAAAATTACTAAATTTTAATTAAAAACAACTTTTTTAATCAAAATAATTAATAGTGATAAATTGTGAATTTGAGTGGTTTTAAATTATATTTAGAATATATTTTTACCATTTAATATAATGTTGGTCATTGGACATAATTTTACAATTAAACCGAATATAAACAAGTGTCAATCTTTTGATAGTTATTACCTCTTAAAAACACGCTTTTTGTTTTGACAGCAGGAATTAATTTTAAATTAATTTCTGCCACTTCTCTGTTTTGAATTTAGGAAAATGGATTCCATATTTGGAATCAGGATGTACAAATTATGTAAATGGGTAACTTTTATTTTTACACATTTTGAATAATTACTGCGGTAAATATTTTATTTACCATGGTTAAAGGGTAAATCCGGTAAATAAGGGTTAAAAAAAATAATATTATAATAATACTAAATTACCCTAAAACGTGTCTTAACCCTATTGGTTGATACATGGTCGACCATGGGCATCTTTGGGTCTGTTTTGGGACCCCATGGATCCACTTGTAAGTGATAATGACACATTATATTAATAAAGTTAAAATAAAAATAAAAATGGCATAAGCTTACATCTTTTAGAAGAACAATTTTTACATAGGGTTATACATGTTGGATTTTCGATTATAAATATTAATTAGAAATCTAAAAATATTTCCTACATGATGATATTTTATTTATAATTTTTAGACATCAAATAAGTTAAATTATTAATGACACAATAATGATGCAATGTTTACCTCATTAATAAATCATTTAAATAAATAAGATTATAGTGATTAAAATATTATCTAAAACCTGTCCAATTCTTATTGGTTGATGTTATTTAGAATATGAGTCATCTTATCTTCGACCTCAATGATTTTTGGACCATTATAAACCGAATACAAATATATTATAAAGTAATACTTTCACACTTTCCTAAAGAGCCCCTCCTCTCCCTTATAAAAGGAGACCACTTCTACTCATTACTCACACCTCTCAAGCCACTTGGCTCGTCCAAACTCTGCCCAACTAAGCTCCCCACATCCATCTCCTCCTCCTTGAAGCTTACCATTAGGCAGAAAGCATTTCAAGAAGTCCTTTGGTTCCAACCAAAGTGAGTTACCTAAATTAAAGGTAACGATTTCTCTTAAATTATTTTCATTTATTTTGCTTTTCCAACCCCCAAACTCTTTTTATTTCCTTTATTTTGTAACAACACCAGTATCCTAAATATACTAGGATGTTGTTATAAGAAGTATTCAAACTACACATACACACAACTCCATCTAATGGATGATGAACATAATGTTTCTGTGGATGGCAAACTAACGCCTCACGAAACGATGATTGTTCAAATACATATTACCGCCTCTCATGGTGGCCATTATGATGGAACTGTAATTAAATATGATATTAATGATATATATTTTATATATAAGCTTCTGTAATTCCATTTTATTTCATACCATTATTCGTTTCATGTTGTATATACATACGATAATTTCATTTGAGGAAGTGCGGACTACCGCCCCCTTAAAATGATATGACTCGTTCATACCACACATGGAACGTATAAAGGATGGTGTTAATGAACTTAAGTAACATATATAAAATATTATATTATACTGGAATAGTAATATACCTATGTATCATTTGGATTCGATTCTTTTAAAATAAAAATTAAATGGAAGTAGCGTTCGTGCGTACGTACGGACTACTGTCTCCACGAACGCGATGAGATTCATTCTCCATCGTATCCATTCAAGTATAATTATCATTTAATGATTTAAAAATGATGTTTAAGGACTTGATATCATTCTGGATATGAATAAGATACAACAAACATGACTTATGTAACAAAACATATAAAAGAAAATGAGTAAGTTAACACACGAAACGACGATAATACTAAGATATTATCAAATCAATATTAAAAGATCATATATGATATCATATTAATGTATATGATTCTTTTATAATTTAATAACAATTATTTCACCATTATACAGGAGGTTAACCTACCCCAACCAAGGAAAAGTACAAGGTAAGGGTTTATTTCCCAATCTCTTCATTATCCGAGGTTGTTTATACGTAATAATCTACTGGGATATCTTTATCATCCACATCCATGTTTCTTAAAAATGTATTTCAAAACATTTTTACTATTTACAAGAATATGGGTTAAAGTCATTTATACCCTTGTTTGACTTTTTATAAGAGGTTTATAAAGGAATCTTTCCGTCATTTTCAAAACAAGGTCCTTTTTAACCTTTTCGACAGAATTGAGGTAAGAATGTTTTTTTAACTTATACGGCGGGTGCGGTTATTTTACGCCGTTATAAAATCTTCAAAGCTTTACTTAGAAGCTTATAAGAATATTTTCAAATAAAATGTTTTATTTTATATGGATCTTAAATGATTTCAAAATAAAAGGAGATATTTCTTTAAAAAGAATTTTGATTTCATCTATGTCAACATCCTTTGACGGATTTTAAGATTATTTGAAGTTGATTTATTATGATACAAAACTTCTATATTGTATTGAAGGTTTTGTGATATGTTTGACTATGGATGTGCTATTTTTATACCATTCATAGTTTATGGTGAAATTATTGACATTTCGTATGCTAGTTTTAATACGAATGTTTATGTTATGTTTAAACCTTTTCATATGGGAATGCATTGGACTTAATAAGTGACGGGTGGAGCCCGCTATAGCTCCTCGATGCATCGGTAGGTCTCATGAGACAAACTAGTGTCTTGGCACAAGGCCTTGACAAAATCTTATTTGTAGTCTTGGCACGAGGCCTTGGCTATGTGGTTATGATAGTCTGGCATTATGCATTCCAACATTATGAAAGTGGTTATTGATTTTGCATGTGATTATTCGATTAGTAGAATATCCATGTGAATAAGTAAATGGCATTATTTCATTTTACTTTTTCCATACTATGTTGAAGTTCATGTTTAAAAGGCTTTTGTTTTAGTAATTCATTGCCTTAAATGTTTATGCTTATTTTGAATGTTCCGCTATATTGTTATCCTTACTGGGCATTTGAGCTCACCCCTTTTCTATGTTTTTTTTCCCAGGTAGTGAAGAAGTAAATTATGATTGACTTGCAGGGATATTATGAGGGGTTAATAGTTTGGATATGAAGACTTTGTTGTTGTAGTAGTTTTTCACTTTGAAATGTAATGTAAAACTTTATGAATATATCTAGTGTTTCCAAGGCTACTAAACCAATCGGTCTTTCGAGATTTGATCTTTCTTGTGATCATACCAATGTTACGAAGTAATGCACCGACTCTGGGTAGCTGGGGTCGGGGCGTTACAGTTGGTATCAGAGGAAGTTTAGTACAAACCTTGGAAGCTAGATTTAGATAAACTCTGATTAGAGCACGTAGACCTAAGATGAACTTTGAGGATTAGTATAGAAGAACTTCCTAGAATTTTGGTATTGTACAGATTTTGTGAGTTTTCCGAGCAATACATCCCTGTCTGGATACGAGCAGGTAGAGGCGGATCTGGCACAGATGTACCTAGGGGTAAAACCCGAAAACACCGCTTTGAGCTAGACTCGAACGAGAACTGGTGCACGACAACGGGCCTTGCTGCACTCTTGGTTACGACACTCCCGGGGGATATGCTTAGGATAACTCTCATTTTCTTTAAAAATCATTATGAAGGGTTTATGAGTATATACTTCCTCAATGAAAACATTCTTATGATTATGGATTATATCCATAAATAGTTCAATTTATGTTAAGTGTTTTATAAGTATGGGATTATGTAATTTGATTCGTAAACTGATCTAGTTTATGCCATTGTTTAGAAATGGCACCTAGTGGAAGAAATGGAAACCGTATCAATGCACGCACTCCATGTAGGGATTTCCTTCCTGCTCAAGATAATTATAGTGGGGCTGGTGATGCAACTGGTGACGATCAGCTAATCACCATACTGGGACAACTTACTCCGGTTATGAATAATAACCTTACCTGTATGGAGCACCCTGATCCGCAGCGTGGAGGATCAATGTTAGATCGATTCATGAGGAAACAACCACCAACGTTCAATGGGAGTACAAATCCCTTAGTAGCCGAGCAGTGGATAAATTCCCTTGAGAAAATATTTCAGGCTTTGGGGAGCAGTGAAAGGGAAAAAGTTATCATGGCAGTTTACCGCCTCACTGGAGATGCTGATCAATGGTGGTCATTGATTCAAAACATGAAGAAAGATGATGAAGTATCAAATATGGAATGGAGGGAGTTCAAAGATCTGTTTTTAGAAAAATACTTCCCTCACGACCATCGAGCAGATATGGAAAGGCAATTTCTGAGTCTGAGACAAAAGGAGGATGAGAATGTCACAAAGTATGAGGCTAACTTTACAAGGTTAGCGAGGTATGCTGGAGATTATATTCGCAACCCAAGAAGTAAGATTGATCGTTTATTTGATGGGTTAAAACCATTTCTCCGTCGAGCATTAGTCTCACAATCCTTTTCATCGTACGAAGACATTGTCTCATGTGCTATCAAGACCGAAAAGGAATTCTCTAAGTCTTAAGACTTTAAAGCGAAGCAAGAGAAGAAGAGACCTGCTGATCAATCTGGGAATGGAAATAAGGGGAAGAAGGGAAAGGTTGAATACCCATCTTGTGGTAAATGCGGGAAGAAACACCCCGGTGCTTGCCTGAAGGGAATGGGAGTCTGTTACAAGTGTGGTGAAAAAGGCCACCAAGCTCATGATTGCAAGGGGAAGAAGGAAGCTACCAACGTTCAGTGCTACAATTGCAGGGAGATGGGGCATTATGCAAATGCATGTCCTAAGCGTCAGGAGAACTTACCTCAGAAAAGGCCAAGGGATCAAGGCCAGGCTTATGCTATCACTACTGCTGAGGTAGAAGCTCCGAAAGATGTGGTGGCAGGTAATTTAATGGTTTCCTCAAGTTTAGCAAATGCATTATTTGATTCTGGATCATCGCATTGTTTCATATCTTCAAAGTTTGCTAAGAAAATTAGATATTTCCAATTTGATTTAATAAGGGAGTTGTCAGTCAAAACTCCTAAGGGAAGTATCGTTGCAACAAAGTTTTGTGAATCAGTCCCCATTAGAGCACATAAATTTTCTTTATCTGCTGATCTCATCGTCATACCTATGATTGAGTTTGATATAATCCTTGGTATGGACTGGCTTTCGGACTATTATGCGAAGATTTATTGTAAGAAGAAAGAGGTTACGATTCTTGATGATAATGATAAGGAACACCTTATTTTTAGAGCAGAATTGTCACCACCTAATTCTTATTTAGATCCACCCCCAGTAGCTCAACTTAATTCAATTATTGGGGAGGAAGAGAATGAAATAACTGTCGGTGAGGAAAGTAATGTTCAAATAGAGGATGTACCTGTTGTGAAAGAATTTGTAGATATATTTCCGGAAGATTTACCTGGACATCCTCCAGAACGAGAAGTTGAGTTTTCTATTGATTTGATTCCTGGATCAAGGCCTATATCGAAGACCCCTTATAGAATGTCCACTGTAGAGTTAGTCGAACTAAAGAAACAACTAGAGGAATTGAGTAATAAGGGATTTATTCGCCCTAGTGTTTCTCCATGGGGAGCCCCTGTTCTTTTTGTTAAAAAGAAAGATGGATCTATGAGGTTATGTATCGACTACAGGGAGATCAACGCTATAACGATAAAGAACAAGTATCCCCTACCTCGTATTGATGATTTATTTGACCAACTGCATGGAGCTCAATACTTTTCAAAGATTGACCTTCGATCTGGATACCATCAGTTGTGTGTAAAGAAGGAAGACATTCCGAAGACAGCATTTCGAACCAGGTACGGGCATTACGAGTTTACTGTAATGCCGTTTGGATTGACTAATGCACCCTCTGTATTCATGGATCTGATGAATAGAGTTTTCAAGGAGTATCTCGATGAATTTGTGGTGGTATTTATTGATGATATCTTGGTATACTCCAAAACCTACGAAGATCATGAAAATCACTTGCGCATTATCTTGAAGACTCTGAGGAGGCATGAATTATATGGAAAGTTTAGCAAGTGTGAATTCTGGCTTCAGGAGATTTCTTTTCTTGGCCATATTGTCTCTAAAGATGGAATCTCTGTTGATACTTCTAAGACCAAAGAAATCCAAGAATGGCCAGCACCTACGAGTATAACTGAGGTACGTAGTTTTATTGGCTTGGCAGGTTATTATCGACGTTTCGTCCAGAATTTTGCCCGATTGGCTAACCCATTAACGAAACTCACACGTAAAGGGGTTAAATTTGTTTGGACAAAAGAGTGTGAAGAATGTTTCGAAGAACTGAAGAGAAGATTAGTCAATGCTCCTATATTGACTCTACCATCGGGGAATGATGGGTTCGGTATTTATAGTGATGCATCAAAGAAAGGACTTGGTTGTGTCCTTATGCAGAATGATAGAGTTATTGCCTATGCATCACGACAGTTGAAAATTCATGAACAAAACTATCCTACTCATGATCTTGAGTTAGCAGCTGTGATCTTTGCTTTGAAGATATGGAGGCACTACCTCTATGGTGAAAAATGTGAGATTTATACTGATCACAAGAGTTTGAAGTATATTTTCTCACAAAAAGAACTCAACATGAGGCAAAGGAGATGGCTTGAATTACTCAAGGATTATGATTGTACGATACACTACCACCCGGGGAAAGCAAACAAAGTAGCAGATTCTTTGAGCAGAAAAGACCATGGAGTTCTGAACATGATGAGAATTGAAAGGGATCCAATTTTCATGGATCTAGAGAAGATGGACATGGGAATAACCAGGGAAGGTGAAACATCAATGCTTTTTCAAATGGTTGCCAAACCATCTTTACTAGAAAGTATTAAGAGTTCCCAGACCGATGATGAAGAATTTCAGAAGAAGATTAAAGCTGTGAATGATGGGAGATTGAGAGACTTTGTGTATGAAGATGGAATTTTGAAATTCGGGAAGAGACTTTGTGTTCCCAATATACCTAATCTAAAAAGGGAATTGCTGGATGACGCTCATAGTTCCAATTTCTCTATAAACCCTGGGAGCACCAAAATGTATAGAGATTTGAAGGAACATTTTTGGTGGGACAACATGAAGAGGGAGATTGCTGATTTTGTGTCAAGATGTATGGTTTGTCAACAAGTGAAAGCTGGAAGGCAACAGCCTGGAGGAGTCATGCAACCTCTTCCCATACCGGAGTGGAAATGGGACAATATTACGATGGACTTTGTCATGGGGCTACCAAAGACTCCGATAAGGAACGATGCAATATGGGTTATTGTTGATCGTCTTACCAAGTCAGCACATTTTCTTGCTATAAGAGAAGATCTACCCCTGGAACGTCTAGCAAGACTATACATTAATGAAGTTGTGAGACTTCATGGAGTTCCCCTATCGATTGTTTCTGATCGTGATCCCCGTTTTACTTCAAGATTTTGGAAAAGTCTTCAGAAATCCCTAGATACTGAACTTCATTTGAGCACTGCTTACCACCCTCAGACAGACGGACAATCAGAACGGACTATTCAGACCTTAGAAGACATGTTGAGATCTTGCTCACTTGATTTTCAGGGTATGTGGGATCAATATTTACCACTAGTAGAATTTTCCTATAACAATAGCTTCCATTCGAGTATTCAGATGGCACCATATGAAGCGTTATACGGAAAGAGATGTCGTACACCAACCTGTTGGGATGACGTTGGTGAAAGAAAACTTGTAGGCCCAGAACTGGTGGAGGAAACGGTGGAAAAGGAGAAGGTAATCCAAAATCACATCAAAGTAGCTCAAAGTAGGCAGAAGAGCTATGCCGATAATCGAAGGAAGGATTTGGAATTTCAGGTCGGTGATCATGTTTTCCTAAAGGTATCTCCATGGAAGGGAGTCATACGTTTTGGTAAGAAAGGTAAATTGAGTCCCAGGTACATCGGACCTTTCGAAATTCTAGAACGAATTGGGGCTGTAGCTTACCGATTGGCAATGCCGCCAAGTCTCTCCAAAGTTCACGATGTGTTCCACGTATCTCTGTTGAGAAAATACATGCCTGACCCAACGCATGTACTCACCTATGAGGAATTAGAATTGGAACCTGATCTTTCCTATTGTGAAGAGCCCATCAGGATTCTTGATACAAGAGAACAAGTACTGAGAAACCGGACGACGCGTCTGGTAAAAGTTTTGTGGAGAAACCATAAGATGGAAGAGGCAACGTGGGAACCCGAGGAACTTATGATAAAGAACCACCCGAGTCTTTTCATGTAATAAGTATTCTAGAAATTGCGAGGACGCAATTATTTGAAGGAGGTGAGAATGTAACACCCCAAGCTTCCACGGTACGTTTCCCTTCGAATAATGTGATAGCGTGTGTTGTACGCAACCTCGAGTTCTAACACACACCACAACTAATTAAACTAGCCGTTGTGAATACTAATACCTACTTTTTGAAATTATATATATTTTATATTTGAAAATGGACTTCATTTTTGGATTCGTAATATCAAAATTATCCTAGGGTGAAATTTTGGTACATTTCGGATAACTTTCATATTTTGATGAATAGTGAAAATTACTAAATTTTAATTAAAAACAACTTTTTTAATCAAAATAATTAATAGTAATAAATTGTGAATTTGAGTGGTTTTAAAGTATATTTAGAATATATTTTTACCATTTAATATAATGTTGGTCATTGGACATAATTTTACAATTAAACCGAACATAAACAAGTGTCAATCTTTTGATAGTTATTACCTCTTAAAAACACGCTTTTTGTTTTGACAGCGGGAATTAATTTTAAATTAATTTCTGCCACTTCTGTGTTTTGAATTTAGGAAAATGGATTCCATATTTGGAATAAGGATGTCCAAATTATGTAAATATGTAACTTTTATTTTTACACATTTTGAATAATTACTACGGTAAATATTTTATTTACCATGGTTAAAGGGTAAATCCGGTAAATAAGGGTTAAAAAAATAATATTATAATAATACTAAATTACCCTAAAACGTGTCTTAACCCTATTGGTTGATACATGGTCGACCATGGGCATCTTTGGGTCTGTTTTGGGACCCCATGGATCCACTTGTAAGTGATAATGACACATTATATTAATAAAGTTAAAATAAAAATAAAAATGGCATAAGCTTACATCTTTTAAAAGAACAATTTTTACATAGGGTTATACATGTTGGATTTTCGATTATAAATATTCATTAGAAAGCTAAAAAGATTTCCTAAATGATGATATTTTATTTATAATTTTTAGACATCAAATAAGTTAAATTATTAATGACACAATAATGATGCAATGTTTACTTCATTAATAAATCATTTAAATAAATAAGATTATAGTGATTAAAATATTATCTAAAACCTGTCCAATTCTTATTGGTTGATGTTATTTAGAATATGAGTCATCTTATCTTCTACCTCAATGATTTTTGGACCATTATAAACTGAATACAAATATATTATAAAGTAATACTTTCACACTTTCCTAAAGAGCCCCTCCTCTCCCTTATAAAAGGAGACCACTTCTACTCATTCCTCACACCTCTCAAGCCACTTGGCTCGTCCAAACTCTGCCCAACTAATCTCCCCACATCCCTTCCCTCCTCCTTGAAGCTTACCCTTAGGCAGAAAGCATTTCAAGAAGTCCTTTGGTTCCAACCAAAGTGAGTTACCTAAATTAAAGGTAACGATTTCTCTTAAATTATTTTCATTTATTTTGCTTCTCCAACCCCCAAACTCTTTTTATTTCCTTTCTTTTGTAACAACACCAGTATCCTCAATATACTAGGATGTTGTTATAAGAAGTATTCAAACTACACATACACACAACTCCATCTAATGGATGATGAACATAATGTTTCTGTGGATGGAAAACTAACGCCTCACGAAACGATGATTGTTCAAATACATCTTACCGCCTCTCATGGTGGCCATTATGATGGAACTGTAATTAAATATGATATTAATGATATATATTTTATATATAAGCTTCTGTAATTCCATTTTATTTCATACCATTATTCGTTTCATGTTGTATATACATACGATAATTTCATTTGAGGAAGTGCGGACTACCGCCCCCTTAAAATGATATGACTCGTTCATACCACACATGGAACGTATAAAGGATGGTGTTAATGAACTTAAGTAACATATATAAAATATTATATTATACTGGAATAGTAATATACCTATGTATCATTTGGATTCGATTCTTTTAAAATAAAAATTAAATGGAAGTAGCGTTCGTGCGTACGTACGGACTACCGTCTCCACGAACGCGATGAGATTCATTCTCCATCGTATCCATTCAAGTATAATTATCATTTAATGATTTAAAAATGATGTTTAAGGACTTGATATCATTCTGGATATGAATAAGATACAACAAACATGACTTATGTAACAAAACATATAAAAGAAAATGAGTAAGTTAACACACGAAACGACGATAATACTAAGATATTATCAAATCAATATTAAAAGATCATATATGATATCATATTAATGTATATGATTCTTTTATAATTTAATAACAATTATTTCACCATTATACAGGAGGTTAACCTACCCCAACCAAGGAAAAGTACAAGGTAAGGGTTTATTTCCCAATCTCTTCATTATCCGAGGTTGTTTATACGTAATAATCTACTGGGATATCTTTATCATCCACATCCATGTTTCTTAAAAATGTATTTCAAAACATTTTTACTATTTACAAGAATATGGGTTAAAGTCATTTATACCCTTGTTTGACTTTTTATAAGAGGTTTATAAAGGAATCTTTCCATCGTTTTCAAAACAAGGTCCTTTTTAACCTTTTCGACAGAATTGAGGTAAGAATGTTTTTTTAACTTATACGGCGGGTGCGGTTATTTTACGCCATTATAAAATCTTCAAAGCTTTAATTAGAAGCTTATAAGAATATTTTCAAAGAAAATGTTTTATTTTATATGGATCTTAAATGATTTCAAAATAAAAGGAGATATTTCTTTAAAAAGAATTTTGATTTCATCTATGTCAACATCCTTTGACGGATTTTAAGATTATTTGATGTTGATTTATTATGATACAAAACTTCTATATTGTATTGAAGGTTTTGTGATATGTTTGACTATGGATGTGCTATTTTTATACCATTCATAGTTTATGGTGAAATTATTGACATTTCGTATGCTAGTTTTAATACGAATGTTTATGTTATGTTTAAACCTTTTCATATGGGAATGCATTGGACTTAATAAGTGACGGGTGGAGCCCGCTATAGCTCCTCGATGCATCGGTAGGTCTCATGAGACAAACTAGTGTCTTGGAACAAGGCCTTGACAAAATCTTATTTGTAGTCTTGGCACGAGGCCTTGGCTATGTGGTTATGATAGTCTGGCATTTTGCATTCCAACATTATGAAAGTGGTTATTGATTTTGCATGTGATTATTCGATTAGTAGAATATCCATGTGAATAAGTAAATGGAATTATTTCATTTTACTTTTTCCATACTATGTTGAAGTTCATGTTTAAAAGGCTTTTGTTTTAGTAATTCATTGCCTTAAATGTTTATGCTTATTTTGAATGTTCCGCTATATTGTTATCCTTACTGGGCATTTGAGCTCACCCCTTTTCTATGTTTTATTTTTCCCAGGTAGTGAAGAAGTAAATTATGATTGACTTGCAGGGATATTATGAGGGTTTAATAGTGTGGATATGAAGACTTTGTTGTTGTAGTAGTTTTTCACTTTGAAATGTAATGTAAAACTTTATGAATATATCTAGTGTTTCCAAGGCTACTAAACCAATCGGTCTTTCGAGATTTGATCTTTCTTGTGATCATACCAATGTTATGTAATAATGAACCGACTCTGGGTAACTGGGGTCGGGGCGTTACATGTGTATTCTGGGTTTTTCTGGGAAGTAGCTCAGAAACTGCACAGAAGCCCAAAAACACTGAAAACAAGTCAAGGAAGTGGAAAATTCCGATTCTTGAGGGCCCATACTCCCCGAAAATCAAAACTTGGTGTTCATTTAAGAAATGTAGGAAACAAAAAATCCTCTAACAAGGTATCAGAGATTCTATCAAGCATCTATCACAACAAAATGCATAATCTACACGAAGTCTATCACAACAGCATGCAATTGCTAATGCACCCTAGATGGCTTGGAAAGAATGCATGGCATGTGATTCTACAGGTTTCTATATGATGCATGAGATGGAATACCCTCATCTCATCGGGTTGCGACAGAAATAGAACTGAAATCGTCAAGAAAATAACAACACAAAGCATGTGAATCACTCTGGGTGAAATCATATCAATCATAAAATATCAAATCCAACAAACTGCAATAACGAGGTAGTATGGATTTTCCCTGTGCACAGGTGAGCTACTCCCGAGCACAGATTAATACCAAGTACCAAATCTGTCCTATCCCTGGATAAAGTCTCAAAATAGTAAATTAAGAGAAAATAACACCTCTAATACCACTTTGTAACGACCCAAATTCGGAGCCCCTCCACTGGTGCCCCGTACCCGGTTCACCACATGACCTCAAGCGCATTTTCCCAAACGCTAGAGGATGCTGACTAGCAGCGAGGGCCTTGGTGAGTCGGTGGGGAAACTATTCCCTCATTTGGTAAAGTATACAGCGGAAGAACAACATGTCACAATAGAGGAAACAATAACAACATTAACCAACTGAACTGAATTGCGAAAGCAATGTATAAAATAATAATGATGCAACATGGTACATATGTCTATGGAAAGTAGTAAACAACCAACGTGCTGAAATACAACTGAACACAAGTACTAAAGCAATAGAAAAATAAAAACAGAAGAGAAACTCCTCAACAACGCAAGCCTCAGATCGGTCCCATGCTCCCCAGCTCCAGAAAGTCAGGTACCTGAAGTAGAAGGGCTCTTGCCCTTATCTATCCCTACAACAACATAATCTACTTGGGCCCAAAGCATGGACCAAACAGGGTGTGAGACAAAGTCCCAGTAGGTAACCACCCAAAGATCATTGCCTAACAGTAAATGAATAACTGGCAAGTAAAGTACATGAACAGTAAACAGGAAACACACAACAGTTACAATTCACAGTTCTAACATATAATGTACACAAGTAAACAACCATCAACAAGAAGAAAATAGGTAACCCTCTGGGTAGCTCTCATAGCGTAACCCCTATGGTTCAACCTACGAGTACTAACAACCCTCTAGGAGGCACACACAGTCTCACCCCTCTTGTTCAGCTAAGAATAGACTCTCTGAGGAAGAACTCGCCGTCAATTCCCCCTATAGTCTTGTATCATACTAAAGGCTCTCTGGGGAAGCACTAAACGTCTCATTCCCCCTGTGGCCCGCGTCGAGGAACTGCAGACTCTCTAAGGAAGCACTCATCGTCAATTCTCCCTGTGATCTCGCATCATATTAAAAGATACTCTGGAGAAGCCCTTACGTCTATTCTCCCTGTGGTCTACTACACTAGGTTCTCACAGTACTGTGTGAAACTTACATGCTCATCACGCGTGTATCACCCAAGTAAACCTTAAAAACTACTTGTCTATCATTCTAAGGCACAACATCATAACAATATCACTATTCCACTATCCCACAACTAGGCATGGAAACTGGAAGAATGCCAAACAAGAAAAACAACAATGGAAAAGAAACCTGAGCACAAAAAAATTACTCTACTCACAAGCATAACCTCTATTACAGTAATCAAGAAGAGTAGGAAAAACAGCAGGGAAAAAACAGGGAAATTCACAATTCCCATTCAAGGGAATTGGCGCAATTGCACAAGATACTCAAAGACTTTCTATAGAAAGGAACAAACCACCTACCTTGATGATAAGAGATCGATATACGTTAACAGCGATGATAGATTCTCTCTAGAACATTGTAAATCTGAGAAAATGCACAAAAAATTCAACCTTAGATAACTTGAGAAGGAGGAATAATAGGAAAACAAGGCTTAAGAAGAATGAAGAACTCACCACTGTTCTTCCAATGAAATTGACCGTGCTCGAATTGGAGAATGGACGGAGAGGCGGGGGATCGGGGAAGATCCGGCCGTACGGGTCGCTCTCGGATGAAAAACCTGGAGAAGGGGTGTGTTCTCTCCATCAGGCGCGACCCCGATACATTAAGTGAAAAAAGAAAAAGTACACGACATGTACTTTTAGAGTACACAGTGTGTACTAGGTTTTTCCGTACACCGCCAAAAACGGCCTCCGTGTCACCCCTACACAGCATGTGTGTTGCCCGGACATGACCAACAAACGGCTTCGAGCCAGAGAAGAGTACACGGCGTGTACTCAGAAAGTACACGGCGTGTACTTCAAAATTTTTCAAAAACTCCATTTTTCTTAAAAACATTAGAAAAATAAAAAGCATACATGAAACGAAGATCCGGGTTCTTACACATACACTCCATGTAGGAAAATTAAATTATATGAAGCTTAAAATGTCATTACAATAAGTAGATTCTTGATATAACATTTCAAATGGGGGTATATACACCTCAAAAAAGAATGTATGTTCATAATAAAAACAAGTATCTCAAAGAAGGAAAATTGAGAAAAACAGTCTTATCAATTTAGTAATTTTTGAAACATTATCCCCATGAAGGAAATATAATATAATGGATATTTAAATAACCATAAATTTAAAAATTGGAATCATATAATACATTCATGGGAAGTATATACCCCCAAAAAATAAGAGTGGTGAACATGGAATGTATCTCACAGATATAAAAAGTGTGATAAAATTTCCTTACCTTATATATTGACTCTCTTTGTACTCATAAAAACCTCATGTATAATAAATATAAGTTTATTATACATATTTTAAAGAACAATATTCATATATCTAACACCATATATAGTTTTATTATGAATTTATATCACCTGTTGTTTATAGTTTCATGTTAAGGTTACGCCTCAGGTAATATTCTCTTTGTTTTTCGCATATGTTTAAATTTTTTATATCTTTGGTCCCTATATATATATCATGATTTCTAGAATTTAAAACATTATATAAATATCTTTTATATTAATTATATTTGTAATATAATAATATAGAGAATATAGAAGTATGGAATGGAATACACGACTCATGAAGACGGTAGGCCATACGTACACATGAACACAATTTCTATTTTTCTTGTAATATTGAAAGAAATAATGTAAATAAAATATATGTATATATATAATATCATTATAATATCATTATTATGTCATATATATCATATAATTTCACCAAACACATCTTTAATACATTCCATGTAGTCTGTGAATGAATCATGTCACTTTGAGGAGGCGGTAGTCCACACTTCTCCAAACAAAAATATCATATTTACACAAGATGGAATGTATAATGGTGTGTGTTGTAAAATAATTATAGAAGCATAAATACATAATAAATATAACATATATCATATATAAATAGCATGTCCGTCATAATTCCCAACTATGAAAGGTGTTAAAGGAAAAATGAAAAATCATTGTTTTGTGAGGTGGTAGTTCACCATACATGTAAAAAGTATGTTAATTACCCATTATATGAAAGTGTGTGTAAGTGTAGGTTAAGCCCTTATCATAAAAAAAATAATTTTATTTTGAGGATATTGGTGTTTTTTTATTTTCACAAACCAAGTTGAGTCGCCATCCAAAATAGCACCTGACCCAGTCCGTGACAAGACCTGAAGGGCGTTACCGATCCCCATGGGCTGGCATAAGTGCCTGGGTATCATAAATAATGGTTGGGAACATTTTACCCAAAATAATAAAGACAAAAATAATAATAAGATAAATAAATTAAAACATAAAACCAAATCGGACCTTAAACTATGGTCAGAATTAAATTTTACAACTTGAACTTAAAACACTAAAAGAACTATGAAAAAAACAAAAATCTAATTCAAACCTCAGTGTTACATGAGGAGACGCATCCCCAAGACACCAACACCAAACAATATAGGAAACCCACTAATAACATAGACCATCAACGCTAAGTCCGATGCCTCATCCTGGAACACAAACGAAATATAATCTATATACACCCAAAGGTGTATGTAGGGTGTGAGCCAAGAGCCCAGTAGGATGCCACCGATAAAAGGGTTCCATGCATAATTATTAAATGAAACATAAATATGTAAGTTTAATAAAAGGGAAAAATGAAATTCTTAAATAGTTTTAATTAAAGTAATTTAAAAAAAAAAGTTTTAGTGGAAAAAACATTAAAGGAAAAAATATAAATTTAAAACATACAGACACTCACTTTCATGGTAACCTCAATGTCACACCATGTGCTGATGGTAATAATAAATAAATGAAGACCCACACATGGGAGATTCCCTAAAGATACTATTGAGAATTGGGACCATAGAACCTCATACCTTAGTGAGAAGTAACCATAATAAATATCATTTCTCATGTACACGAGCCACTAGTAGGAGAATCATCCATAACCTAGTGGTCCCCAACATCATTATAATAGTTTTGTTAGTGTTGTAAGCGTTAATCCTTCTAAGTGAAACATGGATGATACCACTCGAAAACACTAGCGCACTAGTTCTAGTTTTCCCACCTAGTACCCAGGCTTCCCATTTGTGCTCAAGTGGTTCAGAGGTCATGTCACATGTAAAACATAAATAAACAAAACAAATGAGGTGCTACCTCTACCCAACACCACAATCACACACACAAAACCCATTTAAAAATAATACACACACTGAAAATACCTCAAAACTAAATATACATCACGTACACAACCAATTAAAATGACTACATAGTCAAATAAATCACTTTCTTTTTAAAAACACCATTAAAATAATTTATCAAAAAATTTCTACACACGTCGCATGACTTTAAGAACCGAAAAACTTTACACAATTCAACCAATTTTTTTCATCCTTAATAATTATTTAATAAAACATTTAAAATTTTTATAAATAAATTTTTAAGAGCATGAAACCGATTTACACACTAGACTAACCCAAACTGCCTTACATGACCAAACGCACACAACGACACCTCAGAAATACAATCAGCATCACACAAGTAATTAAACAAACCAACAACATAGTTAAAAAGACCATTCCAATGGTTAGAAAAAACACCAGAAAAATTTACCAAACAATTTCAAATATGACGTATCACTTTAAACACAAAAAAAAAACTCACTCAAACATTCCTTTATGATAAAACACATTTATATGCAACACCAAAACCGTAATTTCACCATTTCACATCCTAACAAACTAACTGCACAATTTAAAAAACACCAATAAATAGTTCAACATGGGTATCACAACAACAACATACTCATATCATTTAAACACACCACTAGAAACAAAAAAAAACATACTACACATCATGTAAAAATTAAATTAGAACCAAAAAAACTAATTAATAAACATGATAAATTAATTAAATAAGCAAATGAATTAATCAATTAATACTCATATACAGAACTACCTACTGTTTTGTAGAAAACATTGTAACTTGGTGCGCAAAGATCATTTCACTTTAATCGCACCGCCAACAACAAAACTAACCCCTAGAATCAAACCATTAAATCAATTACACCATAAAAAAACCAAATAGAAATATGAAACAACAAAAAAACACTACTCAAGGTGGGAAGAAATTATCAGAGGGTGGCGTGCGTGTCAGAGGAGGATGAGACGCCAATGAGGTGATCTGACTGTCAAAGGGACGATCATGATGGTGTAAAAATGTAAGGGAGGGATAAGTGCAGTGATTGTGGACTATATTAGAGGGTTCACGTGATGATGAGAAGGAGGGGGTGCGAGAAAAGTTTGTTCAGGAAAGAGGCAGGGTGGTGTGCAGTTTTTCTGGAGAGGATGGAGGGTGCCAGCTGGAGGAAAAAAGGGGAAGGGGAGACCGTTCTCTAGGGTTACAGGGGGAAACGGGTCCGCGTTGGGAGAGAGGGGAGAGAAAGAGAGAGGTAGAGAAAAAAAATAAAAAAAGTGAGAAATAAAATAAAAATAAAATAAAAAATAAAAATAAAATAAAAATACAATAACAATAAAATAAAAACAAAATAAAATTAAAAAATGGAACATAATCCATTCTGAAAATAATAATAAAAGTAATTATCAATTAATAATTTTATAATTATAACAATAATATAACATTCACTACCAAATTAAAATATCAACTGAAATAATAATAATAATCCCAATAATAATAATAATAATAATAATAATAATATTATTATTATTATTAAGACAACTCTTAAATATTATTATTTTATTATATGTGTAACACCCCAAGTTTAAAAATAAGTTTTATGTTTTGTCAATGAGATTATAAGATGCAATAAAATACAAAAATTTCTGAATGCAAAGATATAATAAGTAAGCACTTTATTTATACAAATACCATAATACATCCCTAACACAGAAAAAACTAACCCATTAAACCCACTGCTATTGATGATAAAATGATTGGAAGATCTTCGAGAAAAACAACAATGTCGCTCGGGTAGTTATCATCATTTGGATCTAATATAAGCACATGCATTATAGCAAGAAAAATAGAAATGAAACTAAAAATAAGAGGAAAATATAAAACTATCTGTAAAAACAGTGGCGTGAGCATCATGATATTATTTTTCTGTGTGTTTGAACGACCCTTAGACTTTGGTATTTATAAAAGTTTTATCTGACTGTTATAAAAAAACTATCCTTTATTACTTTTAAATTAAAATTTAAAAATTAATGTTGATGTATGAATATAATAAATAAATAGAAACATTACTAATTTAAATGTTATTACTAAAATTGATATCTAATAAACAAAATTTTTATATATACATATATTCTATGTAATAAAAAATGTTTTAAGAATTAAAATTAATATGTTAATTTAGAAATTATATTATGAAATTTCAATATTAATATGAGTACTATATATATATATAATAAAAAAACAATAAAAAACGAATAAAAAAATGATGAAATTGGGATTGAAGAAATTGGGTATGGTTTTGAGGGTTTTGGTTTAACCATCGACGAAGCAAATAGATGGCTCGAGTTTGAAATAACAGAAGTCGAATGATGGTTCGACAGGCTGAGAAACTTGACCGCCTTCATCCTCAGGAGTGGAGGTTGACAGAAAGCTCGGTCGGGAGGAGATGCAAAGACGAAGCCGAGCCATTTGTAAGGGTTTGTTTTCTTCTTCAAAAGCTGTGGCAGACACAAAACCGAGATATGGTTTCCTCGAAACCATTGGTCGTGTCACATACTATGAATTCAATTTCAGATTGAGATTCTTCGACTGTCAAACACCATCTAGGTATAAATCATTTTTCTATTTTTCATTTTTCTGTTTTAGGGTTTGGATTTGGATCTAATATGAAAATAGGTTTGTTTTTATTTTCTTATCCGAATCGTATTGAGATTTTCTGAGAGTTTTGATTTATCAATTTTATCCTTTTGGCATCTGCTACCCATACCGTATTAAATTATGTCAATTTTGTTAATAAATTAAATTATTATATCATTGATATTTTATTTTTAAATATTGTTTGATGGAATTGATTTGGATTTAACTAAATTTTGTGGGTCCAAATTGATGCTTCAAAAAGAATCATTAATCAGTCGGAAAATAATATACTATATGATTAAATGTAGTGGGCATCAGATTTGTTTTCAGTGACAAATAGATATATATTATATAATTTTTTTCTCAATTTGTATATGTTGATTTTTCCTATCCATTAAAAACCAATATTTTAATCAAATAGAAGAATGCAAATTCCTTAATTAATAAATATCATCTATTCTTTTTAAAATTATGTTTACAGGTAAGACTTGAGACTATAAATATATTTGAGCTTCATTGTGAGTTTCTCATGAAGCTGTGAGTAACCCTAATTTAGTATTTTCCAACATCAAGCATCATTGCAACTGTCTCTAGTTTACAAATATGGTATGGGATAATTATTATTGTTTGATTTATTTGAAATAAAATTTGATTGTAATGATTTTAATCTTATGGGATATTTTTTAAGGGATAAATTCTTAGTTTCTTATTTTGAAATATTATTTTTCTAAGGTATTTTAGTTTTATAAGACAATTTTATTTCAAATAATTCTGCTTGGTTAGAATTTCAATTGTGTTAAAATTATTATTTTATGTGAGTTTAATTGAAAATAGTACATATGTGTAAATTGATCTTAAATTATAAGTGAGTAAAGTATTTAATTTATTTAAATAATATTTTACCTTTTTCATGCTAAGGGTTTATTTTTTTATTTGAACCAAATTATATTTGTTTTAAGATTTTTATATACTTATTTTTTATAGAAATTATGAATATATATATATATATGCATAAATGGAGTTTTCAATTGGGTGTATATATAATTATATATATGGATGAATTGATTAATATAATTTTTATAATTTTATCGTCAAATTATCATCAAATTTCAAAAAAATGCACATAACATGTCATCACATTTTATCAACACTATGAGTGTTGCAATTTCATATATACATGGCCATGTGTTTATATATATATCGATGATTGTTCATGAAACTTCACACATGCACATTCATATATACGTATGTGCACATAATCAAGAATGTTTAATAAACTTTAAAAAATGGATTTTCAATGGAATATGATGAAATTTTTATAAACATGTTATAATATTAAATTGTCTTGTACATATCTATAATTATAATTATATTCATGAATGAAATATTGATTTTAAAATATATCATTAATAATGTTCTATGCATACTCGTGATTATTTATTTACAAAACTGTAATTTTGAATTATATGGATTGTTTAAGTCATTAAATTATACAAATAAGTCATTGATGTTTTTAGTGATCTTTAACTAATCAATGGTATTACTTTTTTCTATAAAAAAAATGATACTTTAATAATTGTTGTACGCAACACATAATTATCTATGTGGAAGTTGATTTAACTTCCATGTGTTTAGGAAAATTCATGTATCATGAGATCTGATCATACAATGTTGAGCATATAAATTTTGTATTCATTTGTTCCAAACATGATTATAAATATGTTTTCAAAATTAAAACTATAAGGAAAATTATATGTATATAAGGCAAGCTAATACAATTTTTTTTGTAAAAACCGGTACTCAAACTTTGTAAATACGATAGGGAGTTGGATTGTGAATCCATCCCTCAAGTAGGTAGGCCCAAGATAACTTTAAAAGTTTTGAGTGTCCCTAGTTGTTTTGTTTTAATATCTTGCTTAATATTTTCAACTAAATCATTGGATTAGTTTTAAAATCGTTTTCAAAGTATAATTAATTTTCAAAGAATTAAATTATTTTGTAAAGGTTGTTCTACAAAAGTATTTCTAATTGAATTTCCCAAATGTATTTTCAAAAGAACATTTTATGGGATTTATCAAAGGTTTTCAAAACATTTTACTGGGTACCTTTTGTGATCAACCTACATTTTAAAAATGTTTTTCACAGGTTTCCTTGAAATCCAGAGTCAATCATCTTTGTTATAGCACGCGAAGAAGTGGAGTTGATATTCCTTTTCGTTTTAATTTATTATGTAACTCTGATGTTTTTTAAGCATATATCTTATTTTAGAACCTAGACCAGTAAAAGATCCTAGTTTGTATAAAGTATTGTGTAATTGTTAAGTTTCTTTAAAAAAAATTACACAGCATTTTCAAGTGCCGAGTCTGGAAGAGCGGGCTCGGGGCATTATAATTGGTATCAAGGGTGCGGTCTAGATAACTCTGGAATGTTAGAACTCTTCGATATATTGAGTATCCTTTCATAGTAAAAAAATCTTCTTTGTAATTTTCAGATGGAAGGAAGGAGAAATCAAACAAATCTCTTAGGCCTTCAGGATGAATTACCTGCTATGATCATGGAAAAATCATGCAAAGAAGAATCTGAGCCCTACGAATCCATGTGGCTTTCTTGTAAACGTATTTATAATATATCAGGCACACCTAATATACTTTGTTTTCATCATGTTTCCGATTTCATCTTTTAAGACATTAGACAGATTCAATATCTCTTCTATAGATGCCAAGGGGTATATTATGAAAGAATTTTTAGGTTTTTTACCATGTTTGAGCAGCCAGAATCAATATCACCTTTTTATAGAGTAGCTGAAGAAGGTAATCTTTGCACAACTTATATGTGTAAACTTTTAAGCTTTTTCTTCACAAAAAGAATTTACGATGACTTTGAAACTTTAAATATGGTGCAATGAGACTTTCATATTGAAATCAAATTCAAGTTGAACTTCTCATATACTATTTTGATTATCATTCCTTGAGGACTGTCTTTCGGTGCCTACATCCAATCAAAACCCTCTTGCACTTGTTGCATTTAGGCAAATAATGTAGAGGATTTCAAAGCCACTTTGAACTTTAATCTCATAGGAAGATATGGTAACCGTGGCGGACAACTATACAGACCTTGGGGACCTCATGTGTGACTCAGAATAGATGGGAATTAGGAGTGATAAGTGTAAATGAATTACGAGGGACCAATTCAATTAAGTGGGGGAGAATGTAACACCCCAGGTTTAAAAATAAGTTTTATGTTTTTTCAACAATTCCAAGATGCAATAAAATACAAAAATTTCGGAATTCAAAGATATAAGTAGTGAGAACTTTATTTATACTAAGACCATAATACATCCTTAACACACAAAAAACTAACCCATTAAACCCACTACTATCAATAATAAAATTATTAGAAGACCACCGAGAAACACAATAATGTCGATCAGGTAGTTATCATCATTTGGATCTAATAGAAGCACATACGTTATAGAAAGAACAATAGCAATGAAACTAAAAATAAGAGGGACATATAAAACCATCTCCGAAAATAGTGGCGTGAGCATCGTGATATTATTTTTCTGTGTGTTTGAATGACCCTTAGACTTTGGTATTTATAAAAGTTTTATCTGACCGCCATAAAAAAACCATCCATTATTACTTTTAAATTAAAATTTAAAAATGACTGTTGATGTATGAATAAAATAAATAAATAGAAACATTACTAATTTAAATTTTATTACTAAAATTGATATGTAATAAAAAAACTTTTTATATATACATATATTCTATGAAATAAATAATGTTTTAAGCATTCAAATTAACATATTAATTTAGAAATTATATTATGAAATTTTGGTATTAATATGAGTACTATATATATATACTATAAAAAACTATAAAAATAAAATGAATAAAAAATTGATGAAATCGGTATTGAATAAATTGGGTTTCATTTTGAGGGTTTTGGTTTAATCAACAACACAGAAAATAGATGGATCAAGTTCAAAATAGGATAACTCGAACGAGGGTTTGACAAGCTGAGAAACAAGACCGCCTTCGTCCTCAGGAGTGGAGGTCGATGTCAAGATCGGTCGGGAGGATATGCGAAGATGAAGCTGAGCCATTTGTGAGGGTTTGTTTTCTTCTTCGGATGTTGTGGCCAATGCAAAACTGAGATCTGTTTTCCTCGAGACTGTTGGTTATGTCGTATACCACGAATTCAATTTCGGATTGAGATTCTTCAACAATCAAACACCATCTAGGTATAAATCATTTCTCTATTTTTCATTTTTCTATTTTATGGTTAGGATTTGGATCTAATATGAAAATAAGTTCGTTTTTATTTTCTTATCCACATCGTATTGATATTTGCTGAGAGTTTTGATTTATCAATTTCATCCTTTTGGCATCTTCTACCCATAACGTATTAAATTTTGTCGAGATTATCGTCAAATTCAATTATTATATCTTCGATATTTTATTTTTAAATATTTTCTTATGGATTTGATTTGGATTTAACTGAATTTTTTGGGTACAAATTGATTCTTTACAAAAAAGCATTAATCAGTCAGAATATAATATACTGTCTGATTAAATGCAGTGGGCATCTGATTTGTTTTCAGTGATAAAGAGATATATATTATATAATTTTTTTCTCACTCTGGATATGTTGATTTTTCCTATCCATTGAAAACCAATATTTTAATCAAATAAAAGAATCCAAATGCCTTAATTAATAAATATCATCTATTATTTTAAAATTATGTTTACAAGTAAGACCTGAGACAATAAATATATTTGAACTACATTGTGATTTTCTCACGAAGTTGTGAGTAACCCTCCTTTAGTATTATCCAACCTCAAGCATCATTGCAACTGTCTCTAGTTTACAAATAAGGTAAGGGATAATTATTATTGTTCGATTTATTTGAAATACAATTTGTTTTTTATGATGTTAATCTTATAGGATATTTTTTTGTAAGGGAGAAATACTTAGTTTCTTATTTTTAAATCTTATTTTTGTAAGGTATTTTAGTTTTATAAGAAAATTTTATTTCCAATAATTTTGCTTGGTTAGAATTTCAATTGTTTTAAAATTCTTTTTTTAAGTGAGTTTAATTGAAAAATAGTACATATGTGTAAATTGATCATAAATTATAAGTGGGTAAATGATTTCATTTATTTAAATTATATTTTACCTTTAACATATGCTAAGGGTTTATTTTTTTATTTTTTAAAACAAATTATATTTGTTTTAAGATTTTTATATACTTATTTATTATACAAGTTATGAACATATATATATATATATGAATAAATGGAGTTTTCAAAAGGGAGTATATATAATTATATATATGGATGAATTGATTAATATAATGTTTATAATTTTATCATCAACTTATCTTAAAATTTCAAAAAATACACATAAAATGTCATCACATTTTATCAACACTACGAGTGTTACAATTTCATGTATACATGGCCATGTGTTTATGCATATATCGATGATTGTTCATGAAACATCACACATGCACATGCATATATACTTATGCGCAAATAATCACAAATGTTGAATTAACTTTATAAAAATGGATTTTCAATGGAATATGATGAAATGTTTATAAACGTGTTATAATTTTAAATTGTCTTGTACATATCTATAATTATAATTATCTTCATAAATGAAATATTTATTTTAAAATATATCATTAATAATGTTCTGTGTATACTCATGATTTTTTATTTACTAAACTATAATTTTGAATTATATGGATGGTTTAAGTCATTAAATTATACAAATAAGTCATTGATGATTTTAGTGATCTTTAAATAAGCAATGATATAATTTTTTTTTATAAAAAATGATTCTTTAATAATTTTTGTCCGCAAAACATAATTATCTATGTGGAAGTTGATTTAACTTTCATTTGTTTATGAAAAGTCATGTATCATGAGATCTGATCATACAAAGTCAAATATATAAATTTTTTATTCATTTTTTCCAAACACGATTATGAATATATTTTCGAAACTAAAACACTAGTGAAAATTATATGAATATAAGGAAAGCTAATACAAATAAGTTTTATAAAAACTGGTACTCGAACTATGTAAATAAGATAGGGAATTGGATAGTGAATCCATCTCCCATGTGGGTAGTCCTGATATAGCCTTCAAAGTTTTGGGTGGCCCTAGTTGTTTTGTTTTAATAGCTTTCTTAATATTTCCAACTAAATCACTAGATTAGTTTTAAAATCATTTTCGAATTATAATTAATTTTCAAAGAATTATAGTATTTTGTAAAGGTTGTTATACAAAAGCATTTCTAATTGAATTTCCCAAATGCATTTTCAAAAGAACATTTTATGGGATTTATCAAAGATTTTCAAAACACCTTATTGGGCACCTTTTGTGCTCACCCTATGTTTTCAAAATGATTTTCACAGGTTGACTTGAAATCATGAGTTGATCGCCTTTTTTATTGCGTGCACGGAAGAGGAGATAATATTCCTTTTCGTTTTAATTTATTTTGTAACTCTGGTGTTTTTTAAGCATGTATATTTTATCTAGAACCTAGACCAGAAAAACATCCTTATTTGTATAAAGTGATGTGTAATTGTAAAGTTTCTTTAAAAAAAATTACATAGCATTTTCAAGCGCCATGTCCGGAAGATCAGGCTCTGGGCGTTATAATATGATCAATTTATTCTTTACCCAATTTTTTGATTAATTAACAGAACACTAGGCAGGGTGCATGGTGGTTTAGTGAAGTGACATGGCTTCGAACGAGCCATGCCCATGTGCCAGACACTGCTAAGCCAAACATTCATTTATCAGCTAAATGAAAAAACTCATGTCGAGATTGGCCCACACCTTTACAAAATAATTAAGTCAGATAAAATTATAAGATAAAAATTATTATTAAAATCATTAATAACATGTTAAGTTCACGTGTGATATGTATAATCATGGAATAAGGCAAGTGTAGGGTGTGGGGAATAAAAATAAGATAAAGGATCTCGAGGAAGGATGCTAACTCTTCTTTGGGTAACACCATTTTGTTTTCCCAAAAGGACTTCGTTGGATTTATTTCTAGCCAATGTGAGGGTTAAAATAGAAAGGGCGTGATTTGGGAAGTGTATTGGTCCAAGGTTGGCCAAGCCATAGTGGTTTGAGAGGTGTGAAGAATTGGAAGGATATGCGGCCTTTTTATAGAGGAGGAGGAGTGGTACTCTTGCAAATACCAAAGGGTATACATTAATGGTAGGTATCCTTGACCTAATGTACCTCGAAAATGTAAAAATAATGGTGTAAAGTTGAATTATGGTGTACATAAATCTAAACCACACAAAATCAAGTGCATTTTTATAATTTTATTTTCAACTTCTATGTTTCCCTAATTTTATCATTTTGGTTTTTATTAAAGTATCTATTATTTTAACATAAGTAATTTGAACATTAAGACTAAATTAATGTAATATTTATTACAAAAAATTATACCCACTGAATTATAAATATGATATCTAATTTATAAAATACAAAGATCATGTATGTTAGAAACTAATTTTTAAACAAGTGCATGTAACGCACAAAAACAATGCTTTAAACGAGACTATGCTAACAATATTTTTACTATATATGGGTAAATATGTTTATTAGAAAAGATAAATTGTTCTGTTAATATACCATTTTTTATATTTATTAGCACTTAAAATATAAATTGGAAGATGGTATAATTTTTATTAATTTTAAACCATTTAATAAAATATCATTTATTTTAAAATTACATTAATGTCAATTTCGACATTATTTATTTTATTTTATTTTAATAAATATAAAAACAATATTCAAATCCAAATATATTTAGTTCAAATATTTTTAACATGGTATATTCATCTAAACAAATAATTAATGACACTAATTCTACCAAATTAACTCACTTTTAATATTTATAGTATCATTTATTTTAGTTAATTATTAACTAAATAATCATTACATTGGTATTTATTAAGGATTTTAAGTAACTAAATTATCTCTAAAAATTATTGATAAGTCATTATGATAAAAATAACTCATTTATTTTTCAAAAGGATATGCGTAACTAAAAATATGTTGTCTTTTCTATATATCAATGTTTTATAAATGTTAAAAGATAGAAAAGTTACATTTTTGAATTTTTCCTTACTTAACTTATCATATAGGTAAATTTCATGAAATATTATCTTAATAAACCACAAAATTAGAACCAATAGGGGACATGGTCAAACTATTGGGAACTAATGGATTTTGGACAGGTGTATAAGTCATTTTGGCCCTTAAGATTAAGGTTTAGTCCCTTGTTAAGTAGAATTTTACATTAATCACCATAATTAATTTTAGTCACTTTAACTAATCATTCAAATAATAAAAGTGGGAAAATTAAGTTTAGCGCTAATCCTGTAGACGTGGCGGGAATGTAGGATTTTAATGCAAAAATGCTCAAAAGTTTAATAGGTTTTTTTATAACCAATTTCAATATAATGTTTTTTACAAAGGCCTCCATTGGATTAATATATGTATAATTGATCTACTGTGACTTTAAAAAATAAATTAAAATATAATTTAATATTAATAGTTATTTAAATGAAAAGGTATTTTATTAGCTAAAATAATGTATTTTTCAATATTCATTAAAAAAATGAAACTTTATAGAAGAATCTCAAAAAATCACACCAAATAATTATGAAATTCTGAATTCAAAAATTATATTTATTTTATAAAATTAAATTTCAAAAAAATATAAAATTAATTTTATTATTGTTCACAGAAGGACATATAAAAGAAATTTTTTTAAGAAAACATTATTTTTAAAAATATAAATAATTTACCAAAAAATATATATTTCATTATCAATATGTTTTATTTATAATAAACCATTATAATAAAAATTTTAAAATAGTTGTTTCTATTCATATTTCTTTTTTAACGGCTATGTTATAATTATCTCATTTAAATAATTATAACAACATAGTTCTGTTTCACAAAAACTCAGTGTTTCATGTAAGGTAATACAAACATAGTTCTTTAATATATAGAAAATCTATTTTTAGTGTTATGTGAAATAAAAAATATGAAATTAATTTGAAAAAATATGTCAAAAAATCTCAGGGTGGTACATTCTACCCCCCTTAAAATTAATTTCTCCATCGAAATTATTTTGGGTTATCAAAGGTTTAATACTTGAAAGATCCTTTCATAGAACCCACAACATCAAAATGAATACTATAACTTCCTCTAAATTTTTTTTATTTAAAATATAATTTTTACCCAAAGTAACATATAACTAGGTTTCCTTATAGGAGAAAATAGGTGGAAAGTGAAAACATGGACTTGGAGGAAAAGAGTAAATATTCATATCAGTGATTGAGGTTATTAATAAAAAACAAGTGAATGGTTAATGAAATTTTTTGGGTGTCAAATTCATAAATATATGATGATTTAAAAAGAAACCAGTTCAACAAAATTTATGCTATTAGGATAACATTTTCTTTCTAGATTATTTTCCTAAAGATGAATAATTTTTATGAGAATATATACTTTCATGATTTTAGTAAAACTATGCCCTTTTTTATTCCTAGATCCAATCCACCTCTTTCTCTAAAAATAAATGTGAATTTTTCATTCTCAAAGCACTAATATATCATGATATTCATGATATTCCATCACATTTTTTATCAATTATAATCAACACAAATTTTTTAGAAATAAGTTATCCAATATGAATAAATCCTCATATGGAGAGGTAATACTTTAATATCACAAACTTCATTCAATGTTATATTTAAACTTTATATAAATTTTTAACCTTATAAACCTTCAGAAAGATTAAAATTCAAAACTTTTGAAATAAAGTCATGAAATTAGATTAACATTGAACCCCTATATATGAAAATGTATCTCTTGGTTGTCACATTTCAAACATGTGAATGCCCTCATCATATATTCTATTAAAACATGGTAATTAACATAAATAATTTTGGAAAACATGTATACTTCTTCATTCCAATGATTACTGGATACATTATTTAAATCCAAGAAGTTATAAACTTCATCCTTGATGACATAGACCACTTCTTCCATAATCAGTTTCAGGGTAATCCGAACCGTCCAATTTACTTATTCACACCCAACATATATTTATCCAATCATAATTATCTCAAAATAGGGCACTAATTAAGGTTTACATTCCATTAATCAAAATATTACTATGAAAAAATTCAAGTATAATAGTAGTTTAAACTGCCTCTATATGGTCCAATGACGATTTCAGAAAACTGCCGCTAAAATTGGTGTTATATTTAACATGTGGAGATTCCTTCCATTTAGTGGTTGTTTCTGGAAATTGTTGTATAATGCATATTTCTTGACAGTTTTTTTAGTTTTAGTGGTGGTTTTATTTTAAAAAAAATAACTTCAATCTAGTGGTGTTTAAAACTGCCTCTAAAGTTAAAATCTCTTACCAAAAAACCTGCCATTAATATTGATAAAACCGCCACTAAATCAAAAGAATTTCATATTTAGTGATGTTTTTAACCACCGAGAAAAAAAACTACATTTATCGGTGGTTTAAACCATTGCTATATTATGAATTAAAAAAACAATCTGTACGTTCTACAACCCCATAACATTCAGCCATAACAAAATAACAATAACACTAAAAATTTTAGTTCCAAGGACTTTCAAGGTCATTCCATTTTGTGTTTTTGGTGTTATAGGTGTTTATTGATGGTCTGGGGAGAGGGATGTTGATTCAGAGCTAAAATATTAGTTATAGAGTTGGTTTATGGTGTAACTAGTTAGTTCACAATAATATAAAATTTAGATTTATTGCCTAAATGTTTTTTATGGCATTGATATTTTTGGGAATAATTCCTAGGTAGATTTGGAAATGTTTTTTGTTGAGTTGATTTATGACATGAAATGATTATTCATGGTGTGAATTTATTTTAGTTAAGGAAACATGAATTTTGGGGGATATTATAAGTACATTGACTCAATGGTATTCATGAATTGAAATGAATACATTCCCTAAATTGGGGGTCATCATGAATATTCATGATGTGAATCAGTTTATAATGTTTTGCATGGGATATTTCATACCTTCTTTAAATTATGGATTATTACAGAGGTATCTCATTTTTCTTGGTATTGAGTCAAAACCTAAGTGATTTTAAGATCTGTTCCATACATGTATCATTTTTTTGGATCCTTGGATTCTAGAGGTTCAACATCTCCAATCAGAGGTGAGTTATCCCATTTATCCCTTTTTTGTCTTCTTTTTCTTCTCTCATGAACCTTCTATAACTGTAGACATTGAATCATGGTATGGTTGGGAAATATTTTTAGGAGCTATTAAAGTTATCTATGTTAATCTAGGGTTACTTCTACATATGGGTGTCCTATCTCATAGTTTTCCTTTATATCAACTCATAAATATTTATTTAAGGTATGATATTTGAGAAGTCTATTTTTTACATGTAAATTTTGGAATTAGAATTCATATTTTTCCATTAGGTGGATCGTATAGACTAACCTAATGAAAAAAAATATCTAGAATTAAGAATGAAACATGTTGGGATATCCTATCAGATGTTTTTATTTCATATTTTTCATCATGGTTTGTTAAGTAGTGTGTTGTCCATTTTTTTGTTGTTAGCATGGTTTTTCCACATGGAAATTTATTAAAAACATAATTATGGTAATAATATGAAAACTAATGGTAGAGTAATAGAATATGTTTACCATTCCTCTTAATATTGATGAAGTCTCGAATACTATTTTGGTTTCTCTTAGTGATTGTCAACTATTGATTATAATTTATTTTGTGAAAGATAATTTTTCATAATGAACTAGGTAATTTAATATGGTAATGAAATGGTTATTTTAAAAGATAAATTCTTAGAATGGAGCTAGTACATTTTTATGATGACTTTGAGCCTTGATTCTATGCCCATATTTTTTACATGAGTTGTTAATGAAAATATTTTATACCTTATAAATGATGGAAAGTTATAAGTAGCAGATGGAAGTGGCTGCATCATAAGGTAGTAGTGGCATGGTGGATTGCAGAGATGATCAAATTTTCTATGGGCCTTATTATAATACATTAGATGGGAACCCTCTAGTAAGGTATTCAAGGTGTATTATTAATATATAATTTCTTTTTATTTCTATTTACACCCATCTTGTGTTGGATAACCAAACTGGTTCCCCATATACTGGGTACCGAGTTCACACCTCAACATATCAGTTGGTGATAGAACATATGGAAGTCTTCTCCCTCTTCCCTACTCTCCCTTCAAGGTTCGAGGATTGGTATGAACTCTTATGAGATATAGGAAAACCATACTGATTATTTGTTTTAGAAAACCCTATAGGGTATTTGTATAGGATGCAATATATAAACCCACATGATATATAATCATGGAATATGGTGCACCGGTATATTCTATGAAATATATTGTCATACATGATGTAATATAAGTCCCAATATAGTAATGTTTTTTATGTGAGGTATTGGAAACCCCTATTGGGTATTGGTATGATATGGTTTATTTTCATACCATAAGGTTTATTGATGAGATGATATATCAAAATTGTTATATGATAATATATGGTCAATGCCTCGACTTAATTCTATGTTCCATAGATACTATGTCCACCAAGGACACCATCTACCAGTTGTCTGTATAAGAAAAACATCATGCATGCAAAGCCTATGCAGTTGTGAGTATAAACATACTTAGTAAGGAACCCTGAGAAACAAGTGGGAAATAATATAATATAATAGTCAAATCAACCTATTTGTAAAATAGATAGAAGAAACTAAACATCATATTTTATCATAAAGAAATTTCAAAATCCATATCCAGTTGAAACATAACTTATAGACACATGGTTATACAACACATGACTATGACACTCGTTTTCCCGATCCCATCTGAAATATAAGAAAAAATAAAAATACCCACATTGGATGTACTGATACATGAAAAAACCCTCCCCACTAATCATTTCCCAATGATGGACTCTACTCATCACCCTCCCTATATCCATCTCCACTTCCTACTACCGACACCTATAAGACAATTATATTGAAAATTAAACAACATTGTATATTTATATTTAAACATAAAATAAATAAAAGTTATTGAATTAAATGATTTTGAAGTTGTGTGATTTCCCTTCTCAAAACTAGTCATCACTTGAAATCCCTATTTGTCTACCAAAGAAATCAGATGGCAATGGTCCCAAACCCATCCCGCACAGTCGACTGGGATGCTCTTTCCCAAGCACTTTACCAACCGGATCATCCTGGGGGACTGATTAGGACTTTGTGGGATTGGAATCCCATAGTTATTTAATTTTTACCTATAAATAAAATATCATTCATATTATAAGAAATATATATTCACATGGTGACTACTGATAATAAGTTATTATAAATAAAAATGAATTCATACCAAAAATTATTTGAAAGACTCATTAAAAAAACTAACATCAGATTTTTATGAACATTTAACCACACTTCTATTTGTGATACTTTTTTTCTTAAACTCTATGAATTCACTAAAAAAATATAAATTGAAAATTTAATATATTAAATAGATAACATTTTCTAATTAATATTTAAACTAATGAAAAGATTACCAATGTCGATTGGCTTCTAGAAAAACTTCTTGACACCACAGTGTGAGTATAATACTTCCTCATTGGCATTACTATAACTTAATCAAGTAAAATTAAATTCAGAACATGTATTTCAATAAATTCATGCATAAAAAAATATAAATGATAACATATGAACAATACTAACAAACAAAATATTCATAACAATGATAATTACTGACTTCAAAAATGAGGTAATTGGTTGATAAATGAATGGATAACTAAACAAACAATCATTTTATCCTTAAATCATGTTAGTTTACTACTACATCATTACATCATCTACTTCATCCTCTCTTTCAAGACTAATATTTTCAATATCATGATGAAAAAATAACTCCCCTTCTTATTGTTGATGAGATTCAATGTCAGAGGTCAAATCTTCCACTTCATCACCCATATCATACAAGTTTCCTTGTTTTACATGAGCAACTACAATCCACCCTTCATCCATAAAATATTTCACAAAATATACCATTTTTTCTTATGATGATAAGATATATGAATCATGTAGTTCACAGTCACCAACATCCATCAAGAGAGATAATTTCACAAAAGTAAATAGTAAATAATCTCTTTTAACACCCCTGAAAATATCCACCCAATTGAATTTGAATAAAACAATTGAAAAATTCATATAGTAGTTTAATTCGATAATATCAGTCAACTTTCCATAGTATTCTACTTTAAAAAACATAAATATTCCACTATTCTATGTTTTCAAACCCTATTCCTAATTGAAATTTAAAAAAAAAATCCATTCACGTTGTAAGCGTCAAACTTTCTATCCTGTTTAAGAGGACCTTGAGAAAGAAACATCAAATCTATTGAAAACTATTCTCGAGTATCAGTATTCATGATATCAAAAAACTGTTATACATTATTAAATTTAGAAAATATATGTGTCAAACTAATAGCCATATTTATTTCTATATTTATGAAATTTCACTTCATACAAACCATTATACACTCTATTTATTAACATATTTTGTTATATCTATCTCATTTCATGTTCATCCTCTCATTCGTCTCTTTGTTTATATCCTTAACTCTTCAATAAATAGATCTGAAATTTCACTATTTATCATCACATATCTATGTGCCTATAATAATTCCATTTTTATCTATGTAGCATTTCAGCTCCTCCCCACTAATTGCCCAATAGCAGGAATGATTTTTGATTTCCAATGTATTTCAGATTGATTTTATGTGTCATCAACACATCCAAATTGATTGAATCTTGTCTCAATGTCATCCAAGTATCTGGAATAGTATTTAAGACACTCCTCTTCCAAATTTCCTTCAGAAATAGAGCCTTCAGGTTCAGATTTATTTTTCATGTAAGATCTCAAATTCACAATATATCTGTGAAATAAAATAAAAAAACATAATTATGTATATAATTAATTGCCAATTATTTTTTACTGAAATTAAAAATATATAAATATATTACCTCTCAATTGGATATATCCATAGATAATGTACAAGGCCTCTTAATTTTGTTTCCTCAACCAAATGCATAGTTAAATGCATCCTAAAATTAAAAAATGATGGAGGAAATATCATATCTATTGTATAAAGTGAAAATAAAAATTTTTCAAGACAAAATGATTGTAAAATTGTTTCACATAATTGTCTAAAAAAATTTCAGAATTGGAGTACAACAGGATTGACCTTTTCAGGTAATAATGTACACAATTCTAATGGATGTAACTGCTGTAAAAAAATGTGAATCATGGCTTTTCAATACGTGTAACCTATGATTATTTAAGTCATCACACCTTGATATGTTACTTGAATACCAATTAGATACCTTCACATTTTTTAAAATTCAAAGGAATGTATCTCTATCCTTATTTTTCATTACAAAAATTCTCAGAGCATACCTTCCATTCTCATCTAGCCAAAGATCACGCTTTATGTTCATTGCTTGTAAGTATTTCTGAGCATTGAGATGGTTCATCCACTTAATATGATCATTAAGTAATGTGAAGATAAAATTTTCACAAATATTCTTCTCAACATGCATCACATCAAGATTATACCGCAACAAATTAAATTCCCAAAAACAGAAGTTTGAATAATATAGTTTATTTCTTCCATTATTGCATTCTGACTTCACTTAATGACACACTTCAAACTAATTTCCCACTATCATTTAAATGAACTACCTTCCCAAATTCTATTTCAACATTTCCAAGTTGTGATAATATTTTAGAAATTTTTAACAACTTTAGATTTGGTCTACGATTAATGAAACCATTGAATTTTGACTTGTTTAATCAAAATCTATGAGATGTGTCGATAAATTCTCGATGAAATAAGAATCACCATTTTATACTATGAGGTAGCAGTTTTGGATCAAAATAAAAGTTAAAAATAGTACAATCCAAACACATGTAAGTGTTCAAACCATATAAATTCCCAAGTCCAGGGAGGTCACTAATGGTCCATATTATATTAGATTGCGTTTTGAACATTGTTCTAGAAGATGCATCAAATGTCTCAACATCGTTGCTCCAAAACTCTTGTAATTCTTCAATTAAAGGCTACAAGTATACATCAATATCATTTCTAGGATTTGTTTTCTAGGAATAATCATCAAAATGATAAAAGTTGTTTGTTTTATACACATCCATAGAGACAGATCGTAAGGGATCAAAACAACCAACCAAATGCTATAACTGATACTCAAAACCCAAAATGGGTTGAATCCATCGACAAAAAATCCCAATAAAAAATCCCTAGGATCAGATGAGAAATTTGGATGTAATAAATCAAATGTATTCCATGGTTGTGAATCTATTGGATGTTTCATTAACCCATCATTTTTATTATATACAGAATGTCACTTCATGTGTTCGACAGTTTTTAGTGACATGAATAATCTTTGTAATATAGGATTTAAAGTAACGTAACTCAAAACCTTTATAGGTGTGTTCCTTTACTTATTTTTAATGGTAGTATGTTGATTTAGACTTCAAAAATCACCCATAGAATTCTATTTAAAAGGAGATTTTTTGTAATCCTGTGTCCTTGAATCCTCTCCCCAATAAAGCATACAATCATTGGGGAACTAATGTATTTTTTTATAATTCAGACAAAGATTGTTAACAACCTTTTTCATATCATAAAATGTCTCAGGTATATTCTCTTCAGAAAATGAATCATGCAATAATTCCAATATCATGTACATAATCTATATGTAATTCCACATAGAAATTTTATATGATACAACTTCAAAAGAAAAGAAAGTTTTGAATATTTCAAACAACCACTATAAAATCTTTATTTCCATCATCAAATAAACCATGAAACACATCTCTCTAATTAGTGATATTTTCTCATACATCATTCTCCACAAAATCAAGAGGATCCAATGATATGTTACAATATTGATATGGTTGTCCTATAGTCTCAAAAACATCACTTGTCACGTTGCTATTTGTAGCACACTCAACTAGTTTTTATGATATGTTTTGATGTTGATTTTGGTGTATTGAAATGCCAAATTAATCATTTATATTGTTTTTCATTTCATTTTCCATTGTAGAATAATTTGGGAGCTCATTCTGTGGTTTGAAATTAGTTCTCAACCTTTTTGTAATGTTCGATTATCCATGCCAAATCCAAAACAAATAATGAGTAGGTAACTTCTTAAATATCAAGTTTTCATAAAATTCAACTCCATTTATCCATCATCTAAATTTAAATTTTGGACATGGGCATCTTATTCTCCCATCAACAGATCGATTGGAAATTGAAAAATCTAAAAACTCCTCCAAACCCTTAGCACACTGAGGTGTGTTCCTCAGTAATGTGATCCAGCTTTTATCCATATATATCACAATGTTCCTACACATTATGAAAATAATTAAAACACATAACTATTAATAAAAAGCAAAATAGATTCATATATACTAGTTGAAAAATATGAATATGTTAAATAACCATACACTACCTTTTAAATGTACGTATAACCATATGTGAAATAAGAATTATGGACACTTATGAAAAATAATAAAACTATTTGGACTATTAGAATATTTTTATGAAGAAACTGGTGTAGATTAGTGAAATCTAATTCTTATTTAATTGATATAGAACAATAAAATATAGGGAGTCTAGAAATTCCTCAAAAAATCAGTATAATGAGTCCCTGAGGTTCTAAATTTATTTCTTATTCTTTATCAACTTCTTTTCAAAGCTTCTATTCATAAAAATAGAAATGGATAACATTCTTTAGAAATTCATTGAATCTTCTAGAAATGGGCATTTCCTAATTCATCATCATACATTTAAAACCTAATAGTTATAAATTAAAATATAAATATATTATTGTTTAAATTATCACACTCAAATTCAAAAATACTCAATTTATTTTATTCTCGGTATCGTTTTCCAGTGACAGAGGCTTTATACCTTTCAAACAGATGAGAGATGCTACTACTTAAATATAATAGAGAAATTTTATACCTATATAGCCCACATAAGGGTAAAAAAGTTTTTTCACAGGCTGTATAAGGGTACCTCATAATTTTTATAGTATTCATAAAGGTAACCTTTAAAATATACAGATCACATAAATATAATATGAATTTTACACATGATGTATATAGGTAAATTATAATTCTATGTAAGGGTAAAAACAAATTATAAGAATTTCATAAGGGTAACTAGTAATGTTATGTAATGGTAAGCTTTTACTTAAACTGGTCATGTAAAGGTAACTAGAAAATATGTATAAAGGTACTCAGAAGTTACATAAGGGTAATAAGAATTTTCTAAAGCATGTATAAAGTAATAACTTAAATTCCATAAACTATTCGAGGGTATCTTGTTCACTACATATGGTTAGCTTACATTTTTTTCATGCCGCTTAAGGGTATCTTATAACATGCAAAGAGGAAAGAAGCACTTGTGTAAAGGTAAGAAACACTTGTGTAAAGGTAAGAATCACTTGTGAAAATGAAATAAAAACTTGTGCAAATGTAAGTATAGCTTACATAAGGGTAAAATTATGAATACAAAGAATGTGTAAGGGTACAAAGATACATATGTAAAGGTAACACACAAACTATAAATTCCATGTAAGGGTAAGAAAAATAGTTACTTAAGGAATGTAAAAATACAATATAAATAAGAAAGACTCCACGATGAATAAATAAGTGGAAATGATATAATATATCACTAGATAAAACTCCCATAAATCACTATGTAACCATATAATACAATATAAAAAATAAAGATTCCATAATTAAGAAATCAGGGAAAATGATATAACATAACACTAGATAAAACACCCCTAAATCACTAAGTATCCATATAATTGAATGTGTCCTAGGATTTACCTTGGGAATGCTAATGTGATAAGAAGTTAATAATTTATGTACCAAACCACCTGAACTATCTATATACCGTCTTATTCTATATATATAACTGAAAAATAAGTTTCCCACACAAGCCTAGTGATGAAAACCCCCACCTAGAACTCGTTACTATAATGAGTAGTTTGAAACTAGTGGTGCATGAACCAACTAGATAAATAAGTTTGGTCATCCAATTAGTACCTGGTTTCCCATGAATAATAGTGGAATTGAGGCATAGTGAAAATTATACAAGTTTAACACATGAGGAATAACCATAACTACACTCAACCCTACCACCCATTTATGCAGTACCCTATACATACATAACATACACTCAAGGTATAAGTATCAAATTATCATGCATGGGAAGAAACAATCATTACATATTTATCAAAAACCCACAAAAGTGGTAAAGCAGAAAGGTGGAATAAAGGGTTTCCTTCCACATACACCATTTAAAACCAATGATCTAAAAAAATACTTTGACACCAAAACAAGTCTTGGAATGAAAAAAACATTTCATTTTTTATAAAATAATTACTAAACACAATATATAACATTATGGAAATCACCAAATTATTTAAAACATTTCAATTTCTCCCTTACATAAGTGTTATCTTCTTTGAAAAAACTAATAATGGCCAATGAGCTTCATTTGCCTAAAAAATAACATGAACACAAGTTGAAATTTTTTAATAGGTCCACAAATAATCAACCATTTATTTTAAAATTTTTCAAAGAAAAACATCAACAAGGTTCATTCTATTTGAAAGTAAAAACAAGGAAAAAGGGACAACCACATCCATCAAACCATTTAAAACAAGCCAACAAGACATTTTAGAAGTTTTAAACCATGTAAAAATTTAAAATTCTAATTTTAAATACATTAAACCAACATTTTTTAAAACATTTAGAGGTCAACACCTCAATTACAAATAAAATTCTATTTAAAAACTTATTTTCACACATTAAAAATCAGTATCGGGTTAAAACCAATTTAAAAACTTGATAACCATTTCAAAAAGAAAATAAGATATTTCACATTAATATTATCATAATAAAACATTCCATTTAGAAAATTCAAACATAGTATTCATGTGAAAACCCATTTCTACCAACCTCAAAATGCCAAGAAATATCTTCAAAAAACCCATGGGTATATCAAAAAAATTTGTAATGCTATAAAAAGAGAATTTAGAAAGTAAACACATGTCAATAGGGAAGCCAACTCAATACCAAAAAATTAGAACTCATGTTAATAGGGAAGTCAACTCAATTTTCATATAATATCTATAGTTCTTGGAAAAAATTTACCATAAAAAGGATTCTATATATGTCACAATTTAAAATATGAGGTATTAATCATTAGTTCACATCAATCATATATTGAATTACCTATAATATCCAACCTTAGAGTGTATTGATATGTATTTTTTTATCATTAAACCTTTAAATAATTTTTTCAGTTGAAGAACCTTGGTGGAGATCTCTTCAGAGGGATGGAGAGGCCTGGTGATGGTCGTCGAGGTGTGGTGAGGCACGACGATGGCCAACGAGGGACGACGACGGGTGGTGATGGGCAGTGATAGGGATCGGTAGGGATTCATGGAGTCAGGGGGGTTCAGGGGGGTGTTTGGGGGGTCGGGGAGGGGGAAAGTGTCTTGTTTATGAAAAAATTTAATGTTTTAGTTTTGGTTTTATAGAAACCACCACTAAATTATTTAAAAAAAATATTAACAGTGGTTTAATAAACCGCTGCTAAAAAACTGCCTCTAAACTCTCAGTTTGGTATAGTGTATCAACTTTCCATAAAATCACATTACTATGAATTCATCACCATTAAAAATTTGCTTTTCCACCCTTCATGAAAATTTATAAAAAAATACTTATATATTTCATGATTCATATAACATAATCTTTGAATCCCAAAACATAAATACTTTATTCTCCCAACCTTATTATTAAACCATTACTCATGATTATTCAACTTGTTACTTAATACCTACTTACTATAATATGAAATTAAAAGTATGTATTAAGGTTCCTAAAACTTAATCTAATCATGTTTTTTATTTTTAATATAAACAATACTAGAAGAATGTCACCAACCTTTCACATATTGTTTGTAGACTCTTTATATTCAGAAGTATAACCAATACTCATACCACCTTCCTGATTCCCTTTATAATATTTTAAATTTATAAATCAATTATCATAATTCCTATACTTTATACATCTGGAAAATTCAATGTGAGATGTGTTTCTTCTAGTTCTCTCTATTGAATAAAACCAAAAATCATAGTGTGAAAAACATTTATCATAATGGTATACCATATAATCCTGAAAAATTACTTATAGGATTCCTAAATCATGGATACTATTTCTTTAATACATGACACCATATGTTTATCTTAGGTTATTCATTGTAATTTTCTACATAAATCAATTTTTATGGTTTATAAATAGTTTTTGAATTCCCAAAGCATATCCCCAAGGAGTGTAAAATTGGGTGTGAATCAATGCCCTTTATTGTGTACCAGGTTATCCCAAGTTAGGCCCAAAACACCTTGTCAAAGTTTTTAACCCTTGGTACATCTATTCTTGATCGACACACAATTGAATTATCCATACAAGGATGTAATTCAAGGAACCCACTAACTCTATCCTTTACCAAGATTCCCAGACATTTTCCTAAACGTTAACTCATCCTTATACTTATCCTTAGAGATATCCCTATAAATATTTATAGGGATATCACTAAACTTTTCACATCCTAGTTTCTAAAGGTTGACTAAAACTTCACTCTAATACCAATTATAACAACCCTAACTTTTCATATATAGACATTAGATAACTTTTGTGAAATACTTAAAACATTATACCAGAAGACGCCAAAAGACCATATTAATTTAGTACATTTGGAAACATGGAAAGATAAACACTGGTACAAAATATAGATACATTTTATCCCACTAGGTTCTTAGTGACTAGAACTCTTCTTAGAAACATCATACTTAATAAATGTCTTTATAACCTAGGGAAGGAAACACAAAAAGGGGCGAGCTCAAATGCCCAGGAAGGGTAAAAAATGCAGACATGTAAGCATAAACTTGAGCAAAGGGGTATGAGAACATGATCATAACATTAAAATATCATACCTTACAAATCAGAGATCATAAACATGAATCATGGAATAAATCTTGTTAGTTCATAAGACATGAATCATAAGTAAATAAATAACATAATCCATGGAAGAATAACCTTGGAATAAGACATGGAATTGGGACACACACATGATCACATAAAAATGATTTCCATAGTAGTCAATCAATCACTGCCAAGGACATTGTAGTAGTATGGGTTCACTACCCATACCATCTTGATTGTCATGGTTTACTCCCATGGACATATTAGCAGTATTAGATCACTCATCATACCATCTTGGTAGTCATGGTTCACTCACTTGGCCAACTTAGTAGTCAAGGTTCACTCCCAAGACCATCATAGTTTATCTTATGAGATATAAATCATTACCCAATGCATTGGAGGGAGATATAGGTCCCACTCATATCATAATTAAATCATAGAAACATGTAACAGAAAATAACAAAAAATCATATCATAACCCATGAAATTAAATGGGTATTGTAAACATGTAATCATATCACAACATGTGGAAAAAGTTACAGGTTTCATATTCATTTCATCAACATCATAATCTATGAAAATAAGTGGGTTTCAAAAGTATATAAATTTTGAAAGAGAAGTGGGTTTCATAAATATCATGCCATCAAAACATAAAAAATTCATAGAAATTTTATTAAGGGAAACATTTAATAATTTCTCCCAAAAGGTATGAGTAACATCAATAGATGTCATCTTATATGGAAAATAATTTTGAAAGATAATTTAAGACAATTTCTTGGGGGAAAATATACTTTCTTCTTTGAATTTTTTTAAAACATAAAACCTTTTAAAAACCATTTCATCTCATAATACATTGAAAACATAAAAAGAAGGCTTGAAGTCAATATGAAAATTTTTTCCTTGAAAACTTATAAAATAAACTTGAATTTTTTTTTAAAATAGTTTTCCTTGAAAATTTATAAAGTAAGCTTCAAAACATTTTAAAAACATTTTTATTTGAAAACAAATTGAAATTTTATAATTAAATATTTATAACATTTTGAAAACCATTTATTTTAAAATACCTTGAAAACTTATAAAGGAATATTTAAAACCTTTATTAAACCCTTTTATAGGAAATGGATTTTAAAACCTATAAAGAAATATTAAAATTAGTTAAATCCATTAATTTGAAAAAAAAACTTTTTAAAAAATATAAGGGAATATTTTAATTTCACTTAAAACATATTTAAACTTAAAACATTTTTTGAAAACATTTTAGAAAAAATATTTTTGAAAGAACCCATATTTTTGACCGAAAGGAGAAATAATGTTGATTTTTCATGAGAACATTTTCTTAGTTATATTATGTAAAAAAGAGTGTAAAAATGGTACTAATAAATGAATATATCTTGAATAAAAAAATTATAATATAACTCATGAGTGTTCTTGAGATACATATCATAATGTTTCATAAATGTAAGAATAATCATAAACAACCTTGATAAATGATGATATTGTTTCAATAAACTCTTACAACATGGTAACATGGGATAATACTCTCCATGGAAGAAAATGAAAATACACGAATCTTAAAATATCATTAAAATAATGATATTAATGAAATAAAATATGAAATAGATCTTTAAACATCAAAAAATAATTTAGATGCATAACAAAAACATGTGTCTCAAATAAGGAAAATTGAGACAAAACCATCTTAAAATTTTTGAAACATTAGAAACATTATCCCCATGAAGGAAAGATCATAGAATAGATATGTAAATAAAAATAAATTTAATAATAATAATAATTTAATACGTTCATGTTATGTTTATACACCATGAAAAATAAAAGAGTGGTGAATATGGCATGTATCTCACAGATATAAAAAGTGAGATGAAATTTTATTACCGTATATATTAAATCTTTTCATAATTGTCCAAACCTCATATTTAATAATTATAAGTTTATTATAAATCTTTTACATAACCATATTATTATATCAAATACCATATATGTTTTTATTATTACTTTATATTACCCTCTTGTTAATGGTTTCATGTTAAGGTTACAGTTTAGGTAATATTTTCTTTTTTTTTTCACGTGTGTCTTAATTTGTTATATATTTTGAACTTTTATATATATATATATATAATTTTTAAATAATTTAAACCATGATATAAATATATTTTATATTCAGTATATGTGTATTATATTAAAATATATAATATATAAGTACAAAATTGAATACACCATTCATGGAGATGGTAAGCCGTACGTACCAATAAATGCTATTTACGTTTTTCATATAATATTAAAAAAAAGAATATAATTGAAATATATGTATATATATATAATATAATTAAATTATTATTATTATTTCATATATATCATATAAGTTCACTGAACCCATCCTTAAAACATTCAATTTAGTGTGTGAATGAATCACATTTTTTGAGGAGGCGGTAATCCACATTTCCACAAACGAAATCATAACATTTACACAAGATGAAAAGTATAATGGTGTGTATTGTAAAATAATTATAAAATAAAAAATACATAATAAATATAGTATATATCATATATAAACATATTTTCCATCATAATTCCCAACCATGAAAGGCGGTAAAGGAAAAATAAATAATCATCATTTCGTGAGGTAGTAGTTCACCGTACATGTAAATGGTATGTTCGTTACCCATTATATAGAAGTTTGTGTAAGTGTAGGAAGAAACCTCAGAAGAAACAAATCTCAGTATATTGATGATAATATTATTTATAATCATGTAATAAGGATATCTGAGGGGGTGGATAATGAAAATAAGACAACAGAGCTTGATGAAGGATGTTACAACATCTTTGGGTAAGTCCTTTGATTTTGCCAAAGGGATTACTTCAATTTATTTATTCCAAAAGGGAGGATTAAAAGAGTAATAGAGGCTTAAAATAGTAAGGGAGTTATTTTTGGAGGTGTATTGAGCAGATATTTTATGAACCTAAGTGGTTTTTCGAGGCGTGAATAAGTTGGAGGAGATGAGGTCTTTTTATAGTGGAGGAGGAGTGACACTCTTGTAAATACCAAACGGTATACACTAATGGGAGGTACACGTTACCTAATGTGACTAAAAAATAGAAAAATAATTTTATATGGTGAATAATGGTCTCCATAAATCTAAACCACACAAAAATAAGTTCTTTTTTTAAATTTTGTTCTTTAAATTTTATGTTTCCCCAATTTTATCATTTTGGTTATTTTTAAAGTATTTAGTATTCTAACATAAGTAATTTAATCATTAAAAATAAATTAAAGTTAGATTTATTATAAAAAATATACCCACTTAATTATAATTATGATATATAATTTACAAAATAAAAATATCACATGTCTTAGAAATTAATTTTAAAACAAGCACATGTAACACACAAAAACACTGCTTAAAACATGACCATGCTAACAATGTTTTTATTATCGATGGGTCAATATGTTAAATATAGAAGATAAATTGGTATATTAATTGAAAATATTTTATAGTTATTAACACTAAAAAATAACTTGGCAAAATGTATTCTTCTTATTAATTTTAAATCATTTAATTAAATAACATTAATGTCAATTTTGACATTATTTATTTAATTTTAATTTAATAAATACCAAAAAAATATTGAAATCCAAATATATAAAGTTAAAATATTTTTAACATGATATAATCATCTAAAAAAATAATTAATGACACTAATTCAACCAATTTACTTCACATTAAATATGTATAGTATCATTTTTTAGTTAGTTATTATAAGGCCCCAGCCTTAAACCTTACTTATTATTGAGTTATTACAAGATTACACATTGAGGATCTTTTCGGGTTTAGAGTTTTAGAGAATTAGATCATAAAAATTGCATTACATTCCACATATAAACAAAGTGGTTACATAAAGATAGTATTATTCATTCCCATCAATGGAAACATATTTAAAATAAACATGGATTCTTTCTTGACACTTCCTTGACACTATCATCATATCATATACCTTTCCCTTGACCTGTGAAAAACATTTCAAAAAAACTTTGGATGAGCATAAAAAGCTCAGTAAGGGATATAAAAATATGGAAAGGAAACATGGGTACATATATACATAAGGATAAAATCATAATTTACCCATAAAACATAAGCACTTTAACATACCTCATCAAATCATGAATAAATCATTGAAATCATAAGACATAAAGGTAACTTGAGGCATTCATAACATTTTTACGTAGGGAGTAACCCTCTTGGTTACGTTTGGACTACCCATCATAGTATATTCCCTAAATCTCTTTGGAGAAACCTTAACGTTTCACTCCTTCACGTTACCCAATGCATTGGAGAGCTATATCGGGCTCACCCGCCCTTTGTTTATCACGGAACCACCCGTCTTCATAATAATTCCCAAGAACCTCAACATAATCGTATCACATAAAACATGCATAAAGGAAACATAACATTTCCACCTTTCAATCACAAGATATCAATACAACACATTGATATAAAAACATCATGAAAACCATTTTCAATACCAAAATAAAAGAAAATTAAAACATGGTATTTATTTTTCTTTTAAAAAGAAGGTATGGTTTGTAGAGGAAGCCGAAACTCAAATAATGGTCACGGCGGCAGAGAAGTCGTTGTCGCCGCATACGTACCAAAAAAAAATTACCTTTTGTCATTTAGTAAAACGCTTCGTATAAAAAAGATTCCTTTTGGATAAATGTAAAAGTCAAAGGGGTTTATGCACCGTATAAAAGAAGGTTGTGTATAAAACAAAATATGTCTCAATGAAAGGAGATTGAGACGAAGTCCCATACCTCGTATCCGACTTGACCCGACCGTTATTTAATATCCTGAATAATAAACTTGAGTTAATATCTACTTGATTAAGAACCTTTTTAAAGTTAATTATTCCTTTTATACCATGTTATTAACATCTTGTAATCATTTAAGTTAATAATGTTCATTTTGTCGGTATTTGGTTCTTAAGTCAAAAATAGACTTCTTACACTTACATGTTGTTAATTTGGTCAAAGGTTCGTTATATCCAGAATGATATTAATGATTTGGATAACATATATATCATATATATTCAGCATATACATGTATTTATAATATTACATCACATTTAGAGGTAAGAAATGAAATGCACCGTTCATGGAGATGGTAAGCCGTACGTACGCATGAACGCTACTTCCATTTCTATTTCGTATTTTATGGAATGGAATCATAATGATATAAGAGTATATTATAATTACAGTATAATAACATATATAATATCATTAACTTTATCCTTTACACATCCCACATATGGTATTAATGAATCAAATCACTTTCAGGGGGCGGTAGTCCGCACTTCCTAAAATGAAGATATCGTGTTTACCCATAACGGAAACAATAGTGGTATTCCATAAATGAAAAATACAGAAGCTTAAGGAAAGAATAAACATATTATATATCATATATAAAAATAGTTAAATCATAATGGAAACCTTTGAAGGTGTTAAATGAGTATTGAACAATCATCATTTCAGGAGGCAGAATTTCTCCATCCACGGAAACCGTATCTTCTTTAACCATTTGATGTAGTTGTGTTAGAGTGTAGCTAGAATAAATATTATACCAACATCATAGTATATTTAATATAATGGTGTTGTTACAAAATAAGTAAATAAAAAGCGTTTAGGGGGTTGGAGAAGCAAAATAAAACAAATGAACATGAGAGAATGAATTACCTTTAAAAGTGTAACTTCTTTTGATTTGAGCCTAAAGGCTTCCTTTGAAAGGATTCTGCCCAAAGGGAATCCTCTAGGATGAGGAGAGGGATGTGGAGAGAGTAAATGGGCAGGGTATGGACGATCAAAAGGCTTTAGGAGTGTGTGAAATGAGGTAGAAGTGGGGGCCATTTATAAGAGGAGAGGAGGGGCACTTTTGGAAATCATGAAACTATTATTTTATTTTCAAAATTGTTTCGAATTTCTAAGGTCCCACATTGATATATTTCTAAGATAAGATGATAAGGATTCTAAATATTCCCATAAAATAGGTTTTGTACATGTGTAGGTTTTAGATATTACATTATCTTTCCATTTTATTTAAATCGTTAAATAATGAAGTCATCGCTGCATCATAATGATGTCATAAATAATTTAATTTATTGAAAGTATAAAAATTATAAAAAAAATACTATGATGTAGGAAATATTTTTAGCTTTCCAATGAATATTTATAATCCAAAATATAATATTTATAACCCCATGTAACAATTTTTTTCGTAAAACATATTATGTTTGTGTCATTTTTACTTTTATTAAAAAAAGGCATTAAAGTCATTATCTCACCCAAGAGGCTCCATAGGGTCCCCTAAATAGACCCAGGGGTTGTCTTGGTCGGCCATGACTCATCCAATAGGTGTAGGACAAGTGTCATGGTGTTTTCATATTTTTACAATATCATTTTTACCTTAAATTACACTAATTACCTCTAATCGCGATTAATGAAAAAAAGTCACTATTCACCAAAAAATTATTTTCATCCCATTGAACCACATTTTACATACTAATGACAACCATGTATCTCGGATTTTCAAAATTCAATACACATTAGTGGTAAACTTTCATTTAACTGAAAAATTAGTTTGCTTGATTACCATTTAGTGGTTTCACTATTCCTCAAAAATTGGAGTTTTTCAGAAAATTTCTAAAAATTCACTCTAAGATATATTAGATATTCGGAATTCAAAAATGATGTTTATATTTCCTAATTCAAAGAATATAAGTAGAATTAATTAATTTAATAATTAACTCCCGCTGTCAAAACAAATAGCGTGTTTTTATGAAACAATAAGTATCAAAAGATTGACACTAGTTTAAGTCCAATTTCAAAGTGAAATTGATTCCAATGACCACCATTGGATTAAATGGTAAAAATATATTCTAATTTCACTTAAAAACCAATTCAAAATATAATCTAATCATATAAATAAATTAGATTAAGAAGCAGTTTTGATGTAAAATGCAGTATTTTTCACTATTCATTAAAAAAATGAACATTGTCAGAAAAATACCAAAAATTCACACAAAGTAAATTTTGATGTCCCAATCATAAAGAATAAGTTTATTTTGACAAAAATAGCTTATAAAATTGTCAAAAGATAGATTTAAAATGGTTTTCCATCAAAAGGTAGTAAAAAAATCTTTTAAAAATATTAGTGTATTCCATGCTTAAGATTGGATTTATTTTAATTTTAATCCTCTAAAACACTATCTAGTTCATTAATAGACATAGATAAAAATATCTATTATTCATTACTTACTTGGGATGTTACAGTTATTAACTAAATAATCACTACATTGGCATTTTTAATGATTTTAAGTAACTAAATCTTATTTAAAAATTATTGAAAATTAATTATGATAAACATAACTCATTTATTTTTCAAAAGGTATGTGTCACCAAAAATATGTTGTTATTTCAATATCTTAAATTTTTATAAATTTTAAAGGTGAGGAAAGTCCCCTTTTTGTCTTTTTCCTTACTAAACATATTATATAGGGAAATTTCATGAAATATTATCCCAAAAAACCGAAAACATAGAACCAAGAGGATATATAATATAAATATTGGTATATAATTTCTTTTATATAAGTTTCTAGGTCATGTTGGCCCTTAATATTATGGTTTAGTCCCTTGTTAAGATTAATTTTAACTTAATCACTATAATCAATTTTAATCACTTTCACTAATATTTTTGTTAAAAAAATAATTTAATATTATTAGAATAAAAATATTATATTTATTACAAACATTAATATCCATTTTTAAAAATTCAAACCATATAAGTGGAAAAATTAAATTTAACGCTAATCCCATAGATGTGGTGAGAAATCTGGTTTTTAAAGTAAAAACACTCAAAAGTTCAATATTTTTTTTTCTTAAACAATTTCAATATAAAAAATTTTCCAATGACCAACATTGTACTAATATTTGTATAATTTTTATTTTTTTATTTTAAAACACAAATTAAAATATAATTTAATATTAATAATTATTTAAATGAAAAGGTAGTTTTTAACTAAAATAAAATATTCTTCACTATTAAACAAAAAAAGAAACTTCTTAGAAAAATAAAGAAAATCACACTAAGCTAATTTTAACATTCTAAATTAAAAAATGATGTTTATTTTATCAAATTAAATTTCTAAAAGTTTATAAAATAATTTTTATTATTGTATATAAAAGGACATAAAAAACAATTCCTTTAAGAAAATAGTGTTTTTAAACATATAATTTCTTTACCAAAAATTAAATATTTAATTATCAATATGTTTTATTTATATGAAAAAATTATAATTAAAATTTAAAAATTAGTTATTAATATTCATATTTCTAACTTTAATGACCAAGATATAACAATCTTGTTTAAATAATTATAATAATATAGTGTTGTTTCCTAGAAACTCAATGTTGCGTGTAATGTTGGCCAAAATTATTTCATTAATATATAAAAAAAATAATTTTAGTGTTATGTGAAATAAACAATTTCCAAAATAGTAAATTAATTTAAAAAAAATACTTCAAAAAATCTCGATGTGTTACATTAATATAATTGAAAAAAATATAAAATCCCAATTACATATATGTAATAAAAGAGTGGCCTCTATCCAAGAATTAATACTGCTCAAGATATTAAGGGGTCTGGTGTAATCACTATCAAACATACTCATATCTCTATATGAGAATATTCACCAAAAAATTAATCATAAATATCATATTTATACCTATATAATCCGTTTTTCAATAACATATAGCATCCAAAAGGCATAAAACCTATCAATCTCATATATGCTAACTAATCTTTTCTTTATTCTCTGAAATAGACTAATAATGTTGATTAATAAATCACATGTCATTCATCTAACAAATAAGTACATCACATATACCTCCTCTAAGTATATAAACACATTATATGTGAATCAACTCAGTATGGCCTGGAATTTCCTAAATCTAATTAAATTAAGGGCTAAATTTCTTAAATCATTATACATGTGGGAAAATCCTATATTGGTTGTGCTCCAACCAATGACATGATCAATAAAATACCAAACCACTCCTTTATTAGATAATTCATAATGAATTATGTAAGGAAGGTGTCAAATTATGAAGATTTTCATGTTATGTATCTGACTAACTTCAGGTAAGAAGTATTAACAAAAACTGTACACCCCTATGTATATTGATCAGTATATAAAATTACTTGAGCTATACTTCGGTTGGTCAATTCATGTAACAAATATTTATTTATCACCTCTCGAATCAACTATTAATACCATATATACAACCCTCTATAATGATTACATGATTCTATTCATGCTAATATTAGCATGAAATCACATCCCATAATACTCTGCAATGATCATCGATTAAGGAAAACTCATAATCATACTTTTAGGGGATATTATCATTCAACCATTCATGTAAAGTAAATGTCGTCACATATTAATGAATGATAAATGGAGATTTCCATTATTATAATAAAATAATAAATCATTCAATTATTACATAATTCTCTTAAGTGTTATAAACTAAGAGACTCTACATGACCCTCATGATTCTTCTATGATAATAATTTTTTAAGGGATATGACACATTTTCATCTATAACCACAAAAAAATATTTACATCACCACCCTCAATAATCAACCACATGATATGATAATTGGTAATGATTTGTTTGGTTCTTTTATAAGACCTAGGTCCCTTAGATTGATAAATTGATCCATTGTTGTTACAGTATAGCTAAATTGATACCTCAATGCTAGGAACCAGTCAATGTTTAGTAATGAACTTCTTGATCCAAATGACTTACGTTGTAGTATCTAATGAAGCAATATACTTTGTCTCTATTTTCGAGTCTGTTATGGTATATTTTTTGGAAATATTATAATTGATAGATTTACCATTTGAAAAAGACTATATTGATATTTCATGTCATGTCTATTAGATTGGAAACTATTATTAATGTAACCTTTTACATAGAGGTCATCCCCTCATAACAAGATCAAGAACATGACCTTAGTCCTTATCATGTTCTTAAGGTTGTTTTTTACAACTATTTATTTAATCCAACATGAATTATATTAGTCTCTATTAGTTATACTTAGAGCATATATGATATCAGGTTTAGTACACAATATGGAATACATGATTTAACATATGGAATATTCATAAGAAATGTTATAAATCGTTACTAACTATTTGGAAGGATCTTGAATCTTTCTAAGATTCCTTTAATGTTACATCAGTAAGGAACCATTCTTCGAGTTCTCCATGATAAGCCTATTTATCACTTTGCTGATGTAATTGTCTTAAATAAGTACAATTATCCTCTTAAAACTTTCTCTGTAGATATTCATACCCAGAATGTAGGTAGCTTTACCCATGTATTTTATTGGGATGCACTTAACCAAACTCATTTTCATAGAGTGAAGTATTAGGATATCATTTATGATAAGTAGTATGTCATCCATATACAATATTAGAAAAAATTATATAATCACATTAATTTTATTATATATATAGGAATCACTAAAATTCATTATGAAACCAAATTATTTTATTACATCATCAAACATGATATTCCAACTCCAAGAATCTTGCTTCAGTACATCAATGAACCATTACAGATTTCATACTTTAATATTATCATTTGGTATTTGAAACCATTGTGTTGTATCCTATACATGTCCTTAACTAAATCACCATTAATGAAAGTGGTTTTGACATCCATTTGATATATTTCATAATCAAATTAATATGAAATGATAATAAAAACCTGAATGGGATTTATCATTACAATAGGTGAAAAAGTTTCTTCATAGAAAATACCATGAATTTTCTTATAACCTTTCACTACCAGACTTGATTTATATATAGAAACTATACCACCTGTGTCTATTTTCTTATGGAAACCCACTTACACCCTATTTTTTACCCCTCCAAGTGCATTGACCATGTTCCAATATTGGTTAGTGTACAAGGAGTCCATTTAAGATTCCATGGATTTTAACTATTTCTAAAAATTAAAAATCCTAATGCCCTCTTGGTAGGTGGTGGGTTCATATACTATAAAAATTTCATTATCATCATTTTCTATGAGAAATCCATATCTCTCAGGTTCTTGATAAATCATACTAAACATTTTAGTTTTTTGTGTAACTTGAGATTGTCTTCCTTCCCCAACACTTTGTGGTTATGACTCGATATCCACTTCAAGAATGCTTCCTATTTATTGTCCTTGAACTTCATTAAGTTAAACATTATTCTCAAAAAATACTTTATCCTTGTATTTTTTATCAAGGTAAAAACCATCTTGAGATAGAAACACTTTTTCTTTAGCATGGTTATTGAAATAATATCCCTTTTTTTCTTTGGTATAACCAATAAATAAGCATTTTTTATGAATTAAGGCCTATCTTATTAGAAGAGAAACATTGTACGAGTGCTTAACTACCCCAAATAATTATAAAAGACATAAGGAGACTTCTCCCAGTCCATATATCATATGGTGTATTTATGTATGATTTATATGGAACACAATTAAGTAGGAAGGTAGTCGTGTTCAAAGTAAAACCCCAAGATGAAATAGGAAGGGTATATTGACTCATCATTGACCAGAACTTGTCCAATATGGAACTATTCAACCTCTTAGAAAGAATATTTCATTAGGGTATCCTTGGTGGATTAATTTTTGTAAAAAATGAACAATCTCTCAAATTTTTAGTGAATTCATAGCTTAAGTATTCACTACACTGGTCCATCATATAATCTTAAATTTTTTTCTTATTGATCATGTACTTTGTTCTGAAACTATTTGAAATTTTAAAAGGTTTCATGCTTGAATTTAATTATAAAAACATACCCATACTTACTATAGTCATCATTAATGATAACATGGTACATAAAACCACCATTTACTTGAGTACTCATTAGTTTATGTAACACCCCGACCCTGACCCATTGGCTTGGGAAGGACCAAAATTCCACTAAAATTAGGTGACATCACCGCAACACCAAATTTTTGAAATAAATTCCAAGGGAATAAAATACTATTGGGGTAATTTTTACCCTTTTTAACATAAAACCTTCAAGAGATGTCAAGAAGAATACAATATGATGTATGATATAGAACAATCTAAATCCATTATATAAAAATAATCAAATTCAAAATATAAGACAATATAAAATAGATTCCCACAATACAAAAAGTATAAAAGACTCAATGAACAAAAGTGACAATAATCTATCATTCGACCAAAACCATGCTATAACCCCTAATAAAAAATATTGGAATATCAAGATGCTTCACTAGTAAAGTACAAGATCTTCCACTAACTTATATCATGATAAAAAATGTATGCATATGAATAAAGGTTTATATATAGGGTGTGATTATAAAACCTAGTAGGAAAACACCCTAGGACTTACCAAATATGACACTAAGATAAAAAAATATCTAGCTAAAAATTTATATAAAACAGGTAGAGATTATAAAACTGGTTATAAATATTGAAAAACATAATGGCATTGAAATAACCCATACCAAAGGCACACACATGAAATGTTCATCCCAATAAAACTATTATTAAAACATACCCTCTAAAAATTATTATTTGTAAGCAAATAACGCATCCCTCTTGACCCAAGTCGTCACTTGGATGTACAATCCAGTGTTACCTAGTTGGAATGAAAACCATGTTTGAAACCAAAAAATTTACCTCCCATATGAAATATGAATGAATGTGAACCATGATCATGAAAAGTTCTCATACATGAAAATATGATTATGAAAACCCCTATCAATAAATTAATCAAACATATAGTGGGTGTCACCTACAACATATCTATTTTTAATCAAACAAACAAGAGAGATTCCAAGTTATTTTCATTAAAATGTTTTCATTGAAAGTACACAAGTAATTAATTTTAGAAAGTAAATCCTTCAACTTCTCAATAGAAGTGGAGTGAGATAGAATACACCCACCTCAAATGAGTTTTTCCCAAAAAAAACATTTCATAATCCTGAAGATCCTAGATCATCCCCCTTTTTATATAAGGGATCCCAAATAAATTACATCAAAAAATATTCTCAACTATATATTTGGTAATAAAAGCTCTGGTCTTGGGTTCCTTCCAAGATAAAACAAGATGATATAGAAGGTGGATAAGACAAAAGAATCTTATATTTAATTCCCAATTTCAAATTCTCTTTAATTAACTATAATCAGCCTTTAAAAGGAAAATAATAAGTAAAATCTCATAGATTAATCATGGGGTTAGAAATTCTGTGTCAGGTGAGGAATAATGAGGGTTTTAGGAGAAGTTTGGGGTTTTAAAATCAAAATTAGGATTAATTAATTCCATCACATAGTTGGAACATGTGATTTTTAAAACCATAATAATATCTATTTCCTAAAAAATTCAAAAGTCACATAGTTTTTTACTAGTTACCCAAACCATGAACTAATCATTAACCTCCCTCTATGTCCCCTATCCACCTCAAATAGTTACCCCAAGAATCTAAATGGTTTACCCTAACCATTCTCAAACCAATAACCCTACAGAACCCCTCCAAAAATCCCAAAACCATCTAAAAACTTCCCTAGAACTAATATTTTAATTCCATAACATAAAAATACAAAATAAAGCAGTAAATTACTTAAAACTGGGGGTTTTATAGTTTATATACATCACAATGTTTGAGATTTAATATTCCACTACCCCTTTTACCTTTTCTACTAAAAGATTTCTTTTAAATGTTTCCTTATAAATATGTTTAAAAATTATTAAATGATTCATAATTTAACGAGTCCAACAATAAATCATTATATATTCGTTGAATTATTATTTTTATTTATACACCCAAGGTGAATATTCCAAATATTGTTGGTATTAGAATCATACCCAAACTTCTTATTCTGAATATTATATATAATATATCCATATATTGAACATATAAATCATTTACCATATTCTCAATTCCATAAAACATATCATTATTTTATATAGAATAATTTTTTTTCTTAATAATGGATGAAAATACCATCTTTTTTGAACAAAATACAAAAATAAGATTTTTATTTATGATTGGAACATAATTACAATTCTGTGATTATATAACTAATCCACTGGGAATGATTAGATTATAGGTGCTGACTGATAATGCATAAAATGTTAATCTATTACCAAAACAAATATTAACTTCTCCCTTTATCAATTATCTTATATATTTAAGTCCATGTTTATACACACAAATGTGTGATGAACACCCAATATATAATACCCAAGAGTCAAAGTTGGTGGAACTGGTCTCTATAACATTCACATTCATATGATAATAATTATTCTCTTTGTAAACACTTCTGAACCTTTATATCAATCTCTATATAGACCCAATAAATATAGGCCTTTATTTTACAACATTTCCATGAGGTAAACATTATATCTCACAAATAATCACATAATTCCAAGAATAGAAGGTTTATTTTTTTGAGGACTAACTATATACACAACTTATTTTATAACCCTTTTGAAAAAATTTCCATAATTGATCCACATTATACTACCTCCTATACTTGTTATATAAGATTCCTATCTTCATAACCTAGGGAAATGGAAGGATAAGAATTGGGTGAACTCAGAGGCTCAGTAACAGGTAAATTTAAGTGATAACAATCAAATATCATAAGTGAACATAAGATGAGAATATGAGTATAATCAATATACATAAGAAAATTCAAACACAACAATACACAGATCATAAATCATGGAATATGAATATGCATAACAAAAGGCATGAATCAAAAGAGTGTGGAAACACGAATCAATAAACATGATCCATGAAATATTAAAACAGTCCCGAGAATAAGAATAAAAATATGAAACATATTTATACATTGTAAAAAACATTATTATATGGAATATTACTTTTATGGGCCACACCAACAGTTCCCATGATTATGAGAAACTAAAATGTACTTGTGAATACTTATCTCCTGATATATAAACATAAAATAATGTATTGGAGGGAGATATAGGACCCCACTCATCATCATCCATATATTTGAGTGAAACTTGAATTTAATCACTTATCACAACATAAATAATCCATTGAAATAAAAAGTAATTCATAAAACTTTACAAATGAAAATAATTCTATTTTATTGAATAAAGAACCCATGGAATTAAATGGGTTTCATTCAAAACATTATAAATAGAACATGGAAATAAAATGGGTTTCATATGGATTCACATAAGGGAATCATTTATAATTCCATCAATAATCATAAAAAGATAAACCTATGGAAAATAAATGGGTATACAATGCCATAAAGTAACTTTCTCGGTAAATACCATTAAATCAAGATAATAAATCATATGGTCTTTACACCATATAGATAAAGGGTATATGGTCAATACAATAATTTTCCCAAATCAATAGATGTATGGAATGTAGGTGAACACCATTAAATTAAATAAATCAGAAATAGGGTATTCATAAAGGAAATGCATTGGGTGAAAAGTGAGAATCACATATAGTTGATGATTAGAAAAGAAAAAGGAAGTGATGTATCATTCCTCCAAAATAGAAGAACATTAAATATATAATATAGAGAAAAAATTTGGATGGATACATTATAATAATATATTTGATCGAGCATAATATATGTAAAAGGATTCTAATTTAGATGAAAACCAATTTTAAGTGCTATAATAGAAATTTATTTAGGAATAAAAAACATCCTTGATATTTTTGAAAACAATTTAGATTTAAATGTTTTATAAATAAAGTATAATGATATTTTATTTTATAAAACCATTAAATATTTGAAAGGAAGTACTTTATAAATTGATAAATATGGAATAAAGAGGTATCCACATGGAAAATAATAAAAAGATATTTTTTTACACTTGAAAATGGCCCATAGAAAAACATTAAACATTTATTTAAAACATTTTTAAGATGATAAAGTATTATAAAAATACTTTATTAAATTATTTAGGTATAGATAAGTACATTTTAAATAGTATCCAATGAATTGGGTTATGGAAAGGGAGGGTCGCTACAGAAAAGATGAAATAAGGTCTGTTTCCCTTAAAAGATGCACTTCAGGTAAAATATGAGTCAAGGGGAAATAAAATACCAAATGAACATATAAAACTCCATGAATATAAAAGTAAATTATGATAGGTTTTATAAAGAATAAAAATTCCCCCTATGGATTATCTTTTAAAAACAATCATGATTTGAAGAGAAGATTGGTAATGAAACACTTACGGTTTGAGTAACATTTTGATAAAAGATACTTTCAAGTTGGGTAACCTTTGAATCAATATAAATTTAAATAAATTAAATTATATTGATCTTTAAACCCCATGAATATTGTAAAATATTTTCATTAGGTAATAATCACACCACATTAAAGGTATCATGGTGTACATTAAGAGATAAGTCTCAAGAAAATAAATATAAGAGAAAGAAACCCTTACTTTTATTCCCTTTTAGTCCAATGGGATAAAAATATAGTAAAAAAGACAAAAATATATTTATATAAAAATTTATAACCTCATTAATAAACAATTCCCACTCATATACTTCATTTATTATCATTTATTATGAATATATTGGTTAATTATCACTAATTTTTAGCATCGGATGTTGGAAATATTAGTTGTTTATTTCGTAAAAAAATTCATGAAGAAGAGATTGATTATCATTAAGTGATTTAAATTTCATCATTACTATACCATTTAAGATAGAATAATCATTATTTTTCAACGATTACTTATGTCCCATTTTCATTTTGTGAAATACATGAATATGTCTTTTGAAAATGGAAATTGCGATGATCTAGTTTTAAATGTGTTTAGTGATCGAAAGGTAATATAATAATAAATATTTTAAATATTAAAAAATATAAATAATAGTGAAATAATATTAAATATATAATTATTATAAGTAAGTTCCATTATATTACATCCTATAATAATTTATTTCATAATTGTTATAACATCTTTTTTGTAGGCAGTTAAATTGACCCAAATAATAAAATGTTTTAATGATCTAATGAGTAAGGGGATGCATTTAGATAATGATAATATGAAATATAAAAAGATTAAAAATTTAATAAATGTCATATATCCTCATTAAATACATTCTAGGAACCATAACTGAGGGGTTGTGATGAAAAATGAATTTCGTTGCTTGTGGAGGCGGTAGTCCGCTCATAAGTATGAACGACAATTTTGTTTTTCTTAATGGATGAGATAAATTAATAAATAATGATAATAACCTAACATAATAATATTATAGTATATATATTATAATAATATAATTACATTATAATTGATATAATAATTTTTAATGAATATAATTAAGAATAAAATATAAGTAGTTGGCAATACTCACATCAAGGACATGAATTTTCATTGGAATTATCCTTGAAAATGGAGGGCTTACGCTAAATAATGGTGACCATAATAATTTTAATGATGTAAAGGGTTATATGAGGATTAATTTTTAATTAATTCAAGAATAAATTTTAGGATATGTGAGTCTTGAAGCGGTGTGAGTGTTACCCTTTTATAATTGAATGGATGAGTAGTTTTTGAAGTAACCATTAAATTTTCAATAATGTAATGATTCTATTCAAAGGTAAATGGTTAGAAAATAAAAAAAGTGGATTTAAAGTTTGTGTGGTTTGACATTAGTCTCATATAATCTTTTTTGAGATAAATTAGAGTGTTTTTAGGACTTTTCTTTTATCTTTTAAACTTTTACCCTAATTTACTTTTACCATAGTAATTAATTTTTAACATTAATAATCCATATTATTAAAAAAACATAATATTATACCATTTAATTATTTTGGATATTATGTTTTAAAACTTTATAAATAATTTTATCAAATAAAAATTTTAAGGTTCTATAATTTTAATTTTAAAATAAATGCACATAACATGTAAACCAATTTTTAAGAAAAGGGCATTGTTAAGTATAAATTTTTTTGTACATGATAAGATTAGCATATATAATTATTTTTATGACATAAATTGTCTTATTATACAAATAATTAAAAGGTATGTGTATTTAAAATCAATACAAAACATAATTTCACCATCAAAACACCTAATTAGAAGAAAAGATTGAAAATAATTTTTATCAAAGTGATATTTTAATTTTCTTCTAAAAATGATGGACATATGATTTATAAGTTCCAAGAATATTTTAAAATGTATACTTTTATTCACTAATAATAAATTTTACTTATTGAATGGTTTTTAAATATTCTAGGATATTTTAATATAATGATAAAATCCTACAAATTATAATTTTCTCAAGAACCATATTTTTCTACTAAAAATTAACAGTTTAAGAAAAAACTAAAAAATTCATACTAATAAAAAATTGGCATCATAAATCCAGAAATGAAGTTAGTTTTATATAATTTGGATTCTAAAATATATAAATTTATTTTTTAAATTATAAAACAAATTTAGAAATACAAACTACTTTTATTGAAACATGGATTTTTTTAACATAAAGTATTCTCAATATTAATTCATATCAATTTATATTTTAAGAGATTTGAATATATTTTTCCATATATAACAATATTTTGAATGTGTTCAATTAAATATATTAGGATCAATATAAAATAATTAACAAAAATGTTCTTTGAAAAAAAAATATTACTTTTATAATAAACAAATTTTAACAAATGCAATTAAAATTATTTAGTAATATTATATAATTTATTTTTATTACTCCATTAATATTAAAATTATTATATGAATTTATTATATCATGTTTTAATAATAATATTAATATCTATAAATAAAACACAAACACACACATTTATAATATTTTAATATCATATTTTTATTTCATTTTGAATTATATTATTTTAAATTTAATACTTATTAATACATGACTTTAGTATAACTATTGGATTTAGGAACAATGAACATATTTTTTGTACCAATTTTTTCAATGACTATATTTATAATGGATGAATTTCATTTAGACACACACACACACATTGATGTGCGTGTACACACACACACAGACGTGTGCACGCACACACACACACACATATTAAGGGATTTATTCATTCCACACTCAGTAAGGCATAATTATTATTTTATGTTATATATTTTTCATAATGATTTATCATTTCATGGTGATCTTTCTCAATATAGGTTTCTGTTTGGCTATTTGTGTTCCTCAAGGTTTAAAATGATCCAAGGGATTTCCTAGTCATGAAGATTTTATTATTTTATATTTATTGTCCCATATTGATTTATTCACTTTTAATTCATTCATTTGTATCCATGATGAGTAATAATCCATGGTATGAAATACTTAGTTTTAGTTGATTTTGTTGTAACATTCCACTTATGAATGGATAATTTGTTTTTAGTTTTAATTCTTATCTTGTATTCCTTATTTACTAATTAATTTTAACTCCTTTAAAAAATAGAAAAAATAGTTTTTAATTATAATAATATAGTTTTTGGAAATAATATGCTTCCTAAAAACATATGGATTCACATTCTCTCCCTTAAATAAATTAAATCGTCATAATTTTAAGTATCACATACTAAGTGAAATAGCTAAGGGAATATAAATTATAGAGATGGAACTAGATAAAATTAATAGTGAGATATCATCCTTAAGAACATATATAACATATATATTTCCTTAGAATAGTCTTATCCAAAATATTTAGTTTTATCCAACTATTTGGGCCAAGAGTCTACCATTATTTGGAGTCAATACCCACATTATTTAATCTGTTTCTAAAATAGGTTTATTATTAAACTTTCATTGATAAAATATCATGGGTTAATATAAAATTTGTTTTCCTTACTCGATATAATTTTCCATATAAGTGGAGCGAACCAATCCATCATTAAAATTTTGTTAAATTTATCTAACGGAAGGATAATAAGATTTACACAATCCACATTCCTATAAACTTCAACTTGGAATATAATAATCATATCCCTTGAATATTTATTAAAAATTAAAATCATCCTGGTGGAGATTAAATTATTACACAAAGTTTAATATATATACTATATATCTTGGAACCAAATTCCAACAAGACATATACAACTCCAAATTTGAGGGTACATATACCTTAATTATTAGGGTCCAATTCATGAGTAGTGTAAGATCCTAGATTATTTACAAGGTAAATTTGTTTATGTTTCAATTTAAGTACCTTATTTTCGTTAAATATGTGTTTTCCCAAGTTCATGAGAAGTCTTGGGGGTGTTACGAGGGTTCAGGACACCAAATATGAGGAAAAAGGAGTTTTCTGGGCATGTTGCATGGTTTGCACATAGTTAGTGTAAACCGTACGGACCATCCTAGGTAACTATGAATCCTTGGAAATATTATTTCACACAGTAATCACATGGTTAATATAACCATGTAAAATTCCCAAGAAATAGTGTGAATGGGTGATCATGGGATAGTGGCTCATGCATGGTTTGGAAAACCATGTAGGTAAATCATGAAACCTGGTAAAGTTATGAAAGTTACCGAAATTCCATTACGAGATTTTTAACCCTAACTCAGGATTTTACTCCTCTATTCCTCTTTAAACCCAAGGGATGGACTTGGATGACCCAATATTCCATGAAGTGACTCTTCTTTAATCTAAGTCTAGTTGGAGCTCCGTTGGTTATAGATCGAAGACCTAGGTGAGTTTAATCTACCGCTTTCTTCCTTTTCTCGATTAGGGTTTGTATCCTTCTATCCTCTCTTTTTGAGTCTCTAAACCCTTTATTTTCTGGGGAAATATGGGTTGATGATTTAAGAGGTTGTTGAATCCAGATCTAAGGCCATGTTTGGGAGTGTGTTCACCAACGAATTTGAGTTAGGTGGTCTACAAGTTATTTCCCATAGTTTCATTGGATATTTGTGCATGTCTAACTTTTTTCTTTTATAATTCTTGTTATTTTTAACCTCTTGGTAATATTTGGTATTTTGGGTGTTAAAATGATGAACAGAAACCCTTATTGTCCCTTAGGGATTCATCAAGGATTATCTGACCTACTAAAGGCCACCCATGGGGTGTGCTAATACTATCCAGACATAGAATTAGCTAAGTAAGTTATAGTTTGTTATGTATACATATAGATACCTTGTTGAATAGGATGATATGTTAAATATAATTCCAAAGGGAATATTGGTTAATTGATATTGGGATATGTGGATTATGAAATACATTAGATATTTCTAAGTAAGTTAGTTCTTGTGAAATGATGAATATGATAGATTGATAATTTTATGGGAAGTGGGAAAATATGTTGAATGTAATTTCATAAGGGGATTTATGAATATGTATAATGGGCTGACATAAAGGAATTATTGAATACTCTTGGTGATCTAGGATTGAGAATGGGATTTTGGCTAAAAGGGTTAAGTGATGTGAATGGAAAATGTGTTAATGGGTTATGGAACAAGATGATTTACCGTGTTGACTATTATCATCATCAAAGGTATATTTTTTATAAATCAGAAAAGAGGACCGTCATACAATGATTGGTGAATGTTTTTTGTTGTGGACTATTATTGTTGTATGTATTGTTTGGGTTTGGTTGTGATATGGTTTGGTGTGGGATAAAGGATTGAGGCTCCTCCCATGGGCCGAGTTAGACTGATGATCTACCCCCCCCCCCAAATGAATGGGTTTGGGAAGGGTATGGATCTATATTCCCTTAATGGTTTCATTCCACCCGGACTAAGGCTTCTAGGTGAGGATATAGTGATGTTGTGATATGTTATCCCTTGTGAGTTGAGGAATTATTTATCCCCTTATGACAAATGATAAATTCCATGAAACTTGAATTAATGATGTGAATGCCTATCTTATGAACTTCATGATTGATGATGAACTAATAATAAAAGAGGCATAAAAAATTGGAACCTTGGTTAGCATAGATAAGTAGAGATTGTCAACTAATCCCCCCCCGAATCGTCTTTCATTTTCTTGTTATTTATTTATACTTGAATGCACTATTTTTTAAAATGGATATTTGTATACATAGTTGGTGTTTTCCTACTGATTTAAACTCACACCCTGCTCAACTCACCATTTGGTACCTAAGAATATTTCATGCTTGCTGGTCAGGACAATGGAATGGCCCATATATTAGGGAGTTGAGTTGGGTATGGGACATGCATGGATGAGGCTCCAGACATGAAGTTAGGACCATTTTGGGGAATCCCTTATTTTTCCATATATTGGGTTTATTTTCACTTGTCCTTTTAGCATGAATTGACATATTTACTATTTCTTTTTGGTTGTATCCAGATTGGGAGATGTTTGGATATTCATGTTATTGGCTGCTTCTGATTTTTCCACTATTTATATTTCAATATACTAAAAATTAATCTTGTAAAGAGGGTATAGTCTCATAATGAGACCTATTATTCCCTCACTACTAGTTGACATCCTATGGAATACAGGGAGGTACACTTGAGGTCATGTGATGACCTAGATTGGGGCACCGATTTAGTGGAACCCGAGTCGGGGATGTTACAAAGTGGTATCAGAGAAGGAATTTTTTTCTTATGACATACTATTTAGGAATGGTATATAGGTGGTTAGGAAGTTGTCAAGCCTTGTAAATGAGCTCATTCTTGGGAGTATCTAACCCACGTTGGGGGAAAACCGAAGTCACCCTGGGTAGCAATTGTTGTTCTTGTTGTGTGTTGCTACATTTGATGATATTTCACCATTGGGTGATGCACATGTGGTGTGTTGTGACAATTTTATGATATTTTTCTCGTGTTCAAATTTCATGAGGTTTTGCATTCATAAATCATTCTAGGAACCATTGTATATAAGTGACATGCATCATAGTAGGACCACACACAAGGGATGAGTGTTTTGGAAATTGAGGTTAGAATGAAAATGACTTTCTTAAAACTAGGGAAAATTTTGTCTAATGAGACAATACAAATGGGTTAAAAGTGGAGAAAAAATGTTAAAAAACTATTAATAAGTTATGATTGGTAAAAATTGTTATGTGAAATGAAATGTTATTGTAGTAAGTTGTGATGTTAGAATAGTTTTGAAATTGTGTAGAAGGTAAGGTTTGTAGTCATGTGAGATAGTTACCTTGTGTTATCCATGACCTTGGTAGGGATGGTTGAGGGTAGTGTGATGGGTATGATCATACTTGTTTGGGTGGTGTCTGAGAATTTTTTTTGTGGATAATGAATATCCTTCCTTTATATTTCTGGGAGATTTATGGTTTGTGTTCTAAAGCCCGTGTTTGGCATTGTAGAGAAATGCCTCCATGAAGACGTGTGCCGATTGGGAAATAAGAGTATGTGGTTGAGAATACTCCCATAGTTGTGGAGCAAGAGGATCTAATGGTTCAAGATAATTGGGAAGATAAGTTCTATGATAAACATTCTCATTTTATACATATCATGGAATATGACCCAAGGTGGGTTGTGCCAGGTATCTTTGAGCAAACCAGGGAGTTTCAGCTCCATCACACTCCAACCTTTACCAAAGAGGGTGAGGTAGAGGCAGTAGAGTTTTGGATAGATTATATCCAAACTATTCTTGACATCTATAGACTCCTATTTAGAATCATTTCAATTTATCATCCTACATTTTAAGAGGTTAGGCCAAGAATTGGTGGGATATTATGGTTTTGACAAAGAAAGATGAATTAATGGCATGGAAAGACTTCTAGGAAAATTTCTTGGAACATTACTACCCAGAAACCATAAGGTAAGAGAAGGATGTAGAGTTTATGATTTTGACCCATGGGACTATTTCAGTGATGGATTATGCTATTAGTTTCATGGACTTGCATCGATTTATCCCAATGATGAATGAAGATGAGTTGACTATGGGAAAATGATTCTTGGATGGGATTAGGAATGAGATTAGGTCCCAGGTGAACATCTTCCATCTGAAGAGGTTTTTAGAGGTAATGGTCCAAACCATTATCTCAAAAGGGAACCTAAATGGAGCTTTATAAGGTGGACTTGTGGTTCCAACTAGGTGGAAAAATCGTACATCCTTCGAGAGAAGGAAGCATCATTTTGGAATTTTCCAACAAGGATAAAGTGCAAATAATGGTCAGAAGAGAAGGTCAGCTTCTTAGGGTGGTGATCAGGTGTTATGCTACAAGTGTGGCAGGCCTAGGTACATGTGAAGCTAGTATCCTAGACCACCAGTCGAGTGTTGGTTCTGTGGAAGGTTGGGACATATACAAAGGGATTTTAAGAACCCTTGGAAACTGAGTATGGATGGGAGTCAGAGGCATATGTTTAGTGCGGGAAGGGATCGATCAACCCATTTTAGGAAATTAGTTAGAGCTCCACTGACCGTACCGATACGAGTGGTGTATGTGGAAGTCTGGGATGATACCATATATATCATCAGGTTAGTGTAGTGCATGGTACTCAAGCTAGATCCCAGGGTAGATGGACATTCCATCTTCACATATTTTATTCTACACCCGGAGGTGGTGAGGCTATACATTCGACCATTCTAGGTATGATTCTTGTAGCTTCCACCCTTACAAATGATCTATTTGACACAGGTACCACATACTATTTTATCTCTATGTAGTTTTTGGCTGTGTTGGTACTATCTATAAGACAATTGTGTGGGGTTATGTCGATTTCTAATCTGTTGGGGTTGCAGGTTGAGGATATCAGATAGTGTCGAGATTGTGCTTTAGAGGTTTTTGGTAATCATTTTCTGTCAAACATGTTTGTCCTCTAGATGTTAGTTTTTTATCTGATCATGGGTATACACTGAATAGTGCTATATTAGGCCCAAATCAATTTTTACCATCATAGGGTAATGTTTAAATCTCTCTATGGACACACTTATGTTTTTTATGGTGAGTGGGATGTATGAGAAAGCCGTGTGGGGACAATTTTTCAGCATTTGGGAGTACTCATAGCCTAAGTGGAATGAATTATTATTGATGATGGATAAGTTGAGAAACATGTATTTCCTCATGTGTTGGATAAGTTTTAGGATGTGTTTCCTAGGAATTTCTTAGGACTACTGCCCGAAATGGATGTAGAGTTCACAATCCAGTTCTACTAGGGGAAAAACTAGTTTCTAATCCACTATATCGAATGACATCGAAAGAACACTTGGAACTGAAGGTTAAGATAGAATACCTAGAGAAAAAGGGATTCACTTGACCTATTAAATCAAAACAGGGATCACCCTTTCTATTTTCTAAGAAGGCTGGAAAGTCGTTGAGGTTATTTTCTGATTATAGGATGTTGAATTAGATGACTGTTAAGAACTGATTCCCAGTTCCTAGAATTGATGAACTATTTGACCAACTGAGGGGTGCCTCAGAGTTCTCAATAATATATTTGAGATTAGGATACCATCATTTGAGGGTGAGACCTTCTGATGTACCTCATACAATATTCTAAAGTAAGTACGAGTTGTATACAATTTTGATGATGTCTTTCAGGTTGACCAATTCACCAGTGGTGTTTATAGTCCTAATGAACCAGATATTTCACCCCTATCTAGATTATTTCATGGTTGTATTTGTTGATGAAATATTGGTGTACTCATAAAATCATGAATATCATTCCAAACAACTTTACCTCGTCTTGATTACACTAAAATATAATATGCTTTACAACAAGCTATCAAAAATTCAGTTTTGGATTGATAAAGTGAATTTTGTTGGGCACATCATTTCATGAGTTAGGTGTGTTTATGGATCAAGAGAAGGTTCATGATGTAGTGTCTTGTTATTATCCCAATAGTGTTTCTGATGTTAGTAGTTTTATGTGTTTGGCCAGTTATTCCCAGAGGTTCATTAGGTATTTGTCTCTTTTAGAAGAACCACTCTCAATCTTAACTAAGAAGGGTTTTAAGTTTGAGTGTTTAGGGGTATTAAAATATAATTTTAATGAATTGAATAATTTTTTGAATACCACACCAATTTTGATTTTACCTAAATTGGGTAAGAGGTACATCTTGTTCTGTGATGCATTCAGTGTGGTGCTCAGGGTAGTATTGATGCAAGATGATTTGGATATAGCTTATAGTTCAATACAGTTGAAAACTCATGAAATAAATTACCCTACCGATGATCTTGATCTAGCTACTTTGTTTTATGCCTTAATGTGTTGGAGGGAATACCTGTTAAGAGAGAGGATCATGATTTTTACTGGTCATAAAATTCATAAGTACATCTTATCTTAGTGGGATTTGAATCGACGATAATGAAGTTGGGTCATGTAATTGAAATACTTCAATTTTTTGTTTGGTTTAGACACTGAGAAAAGGTAATAGTGTTTTAGATGCTCTGAGTCAGAATAATCAGAATCAGCTGGTTCAAGAATCCAACTTTGAGTGGAGAATGATGGCTTTGTTTGATGGGATGCACCTGATGGTGTAGGATGGACACAGAAAAATGACCCATTATTCTATAGTGATTGATTACATTATTTTGAGCCGATTCAAGGAAATTCAACTAGAATATATGGAGTTTTTGGACATGAAAGAAAGTCTTAAAGATAGAGAGTCACCTTCTAGTTGGGCTATTGGTGCTGATGGAGTTGTCTATGTTTAGGGCTGTGTTGTAGTGCTGAAAGGTGAGAGAGATGATTTGATGCAAAAGTTTTATGCATTAAAGTGGGTAGTATATCTTGGCTTGACTAAAATGTATTGTGATATTTATCCATAGTATTGGTGTCTAGGAATTAAGAAAGAAGTCATGAGTTTTGTGGTGTGATTCCTTACTTGTCAATAGGTGAAGGCTATGCATCAGCATCTTGGTGGGTTGTTACAGTCATTTCCCATTCTAGAGTGGAAGTGAAATGAAATAAATATGGAATTCGTAGTGGGTCTTCTAAGGATGACTCAAAATAATGATGCAATCTGGGTCATTGTGGATCAGTTGAATAAATTGGATCATTTCTTACCGATCTAGGAAACTTATATAGTCAATCAATTGGGTGAGTTATATGTTCAAGATATAGTGTGGAAATATTGTGTGTTGAGAACCATAGTTTCGGATTGTGATGCATGATTGACATCTTACTTCTGGAAGGGTCTATTGAAGGCACTTTGTACTCAATTGTTTTTGAGTACGGATTATTACCTACAGTCGGATGGGAAGTCAGAACCTACAATTCAAGTATTAGAGGACATGTTGAGAGACTGTGTTTTAGATTTTTTTGGTTCGTGGGAAAATTAGTTATCACTTTTTGAGTTTACTTACAACAATAGTTTTTATGCTAAAATTTAGATAGAACCTTTTTAGGCACTCTATGGAAGACCGTGTAGATCTCTATTATGTTGATTAGAAGCTGGAGAGTCTAAGATGTTAGGACCAAGTCCTGTGTAGGAGATGTCATAGAAGGTTTAATTGATTTATAAGTTGATGAAAATAGTACATAGTAAGCATTAGTCATATGACGATTAGCATTGTAGACCTCTCAAGTTCATGGTATGTTATAGTGTGTTTCTTTGGGTGTCACCAAGGTTGGGTCACTGTCGAATTCAGAAGCAGGGTAAGTTGGCACCCCGATATGTGGGATCGTTTGAGAGTGTGGAGATTATTGGACTGGTGGCTTACATATTGGCTCTACCACAATGTTATAGTGGTATGCATAATGTTTTTTATATTTCACAACTTCAAATGTATCAAACTAATCTTTCTCATGTGATAAATGTTGATGATGTTGAGTTTGAGCCAAATATGTCCTTTGAGTTTCATCTAGTTCCTATAATGAATCATAGTGAGAAGGTATTATGGGGAATGGTTATGAAATTGATTTGTGTTCTATGGAAGCATGGAAACATTCATGAAGAAAATTTAAAATGATAATTTGATATACAAGACTAGTGGTTGGATCTCTTTACTTCAGAAACCTAATGATGATCTAAATATTGGCTCAAGGATGAGCCATCATAAAGTTGTGAGGTTGTAAGATCACAAATTATTCATTAGTTATGTCTATTTATGTTTTATTTTAATTACCTTATTTTGGTTAAATAAGTGTTTTACCAAGTTCATGAAAGGCTCAGGGGTGTTCCTGGGGTTCAGGGGACAAAAGAGGAGGAAAAAGAAGTTTTCTAGGCATGTTGCACGTTTTTCACACAGTTACTGAAAACTATGTAGATCATCCCAGGTAACCGTGTAGCCATGGATAGAGGATTGTGCATAGTTATCACATGCTTAATCCAATTGTGTAGAATTCCCAAGAAACCATGTGAATGGGTGATCTTGGGACAGTGGCTCATGCATGCTTTGTGCACGGTTTGGAAAATCATGCGAGTAAACCATGCAACATAGTAATGTTGAAAAATTTATAAATATTACATTAAGGGATTTTAAACCCCAACTCAATAGTTTTCTCATATCTTCCTCTTGAAACCCTAGGTATGAACTAGGTTTACCTAAGCTTACAAGAGGTGATTCTACTTCGATCCTAGTCTGTTTGGTGTGCTCTTGTTTGTAGATTGAAGCCCTTGGCGAGTCTATTCTACTCCTTGATTTATTTTCTCGATTAGGGATTATATCTTTCTCTACTCTCCATTAGAGTCACTAAAACACTTATTTTATAAGGATATATTGGTTGAATATTTAAGAGGTGGCTGAATCCGGACCTAAGGCCATGTTTGGGAGTGTGTTCACCAACAAATTTGAGGTAGGTGGTCTACAAGTCATATCCCATAGTTTTGTTGTAGATTTGTGTAGGTAGAACTTTGTTTTTTGTCACTTCTTTTTGTGATTTTTAAAATCATAGAAATATTTGTTATTTCTTGTGTTAAAATGATGAATAGAAACCCTCATGGTCCCCATGGGATGCATCGATGATGATTTAACCTATTAAAGTCCACCCATGTGGTGCATAGATACTTTCCAGACCTAGAATTAGCTAAGTATGTTCAAGGTTGTTGTGTAAACATGTATATCCATTGTTTAATAGGTTCATATGTTAAATGGATTTACAAATGGAATATTGGTTAATTGAGATTGGGATACATGGATTATGAAATACGTTAGATATGCCTAAGTGACTTAGTTCTTATGAAACAATGAATATGCTAGATTTTTAATGGTATGGTAAATGGGAAAATATGTTGAAGGTAATTTCATAAGGGGATTAATGAATATTTATAATGGATTAACATAAGGGAATTATTGAATATTCTTAGTGATCTAGGATTGAGAATGAGATTTTGGATAAATGGGCTAAGTGATGTAAATAGAAAATGTGTTAATAGGTTATGGAATAATATGACTGATTCTCTAACTCCACCCACAATGCTTTGGTTCGGGAAGAGGATGTTTCTATATTCCCCTAATGGTTTCATTCCACCCAGAATGAGGCTTCAAGGAGAGGATATTGTGATGTTGTGATATGTTATCCCTTATGAGTTAGAAACTTATTTATTCCCTTATAAAAAATGATAAATACCATGAACCTTGCATGAATTATGTGAATTCCTAACTTATGAACATCGTGATTGATGATGAACTTGTAATAAAAGCAAAATAATGATTTAGCACCTTGGTTAGTATAGATAAGTAGAGATTGTTAACTAGTTCTCCCCAAATTTTCTTTCCTTTTAGTATTATTTATTTATAATTTCATGCACTATATGTTAGAATTGATATTTTTAGACATTGTTGGTGGTGTACTACTAAGTTTTAATCACACCCTACCCGGGGCATCGTTGGGTACCCAAGAAAATTTCATGCTTACTGGTCAAGATACGGGAAAGAGATCTATGCTATGTAGTTGAGTTGGAAATGGTACATGCATGGATATGGTTCCATAATTGGTGTCAGGAGTATTTTTTGGATTTTTCTGTTTTTCACTATCTTTGGTTTTTTTACTTTTCATTGTAGCATGAAATTACATGTTTACTGTTTCTTGTTGATTGTACCCAGTTTGGGAGATGTTTGGGTATGCATGTTATTGGTTGTTTTCGATTGTTTCCTATATTTATATTGTGATATACTATGGATTACTCTGTTAAAGAGGGTATAGTATCCTCACGTGGCCTATTAGACCCTCACTGGTAGTTGGAAACCTCTGGCATATGGGGAGGCGTGTTTGAGGTCATGTGGCGACCAATCTCGGGGCACCGATTTAGTTATACCCAGGTTGGGGATATTACAAGTGTTCATTTATAGGTATTTTAATTTTCATCTTGGTCTTTGAGTTTGGTGATGCTCATAATATTATTTAAACTATATATTAAAACATTCACATGGATAATGACCAAGTTCACCACATATAAGACATTGAATTATTAATAGTACCTTAGGATAAACTAAATTTATTTCAATTGTGTTATATGAACTCTTCATTTTATTATTGAAGTTTGATGTTTGATTCCCTCCTTTACCATAGGCAAAACATCTTCCTATTCATTTGTGGTAATTCCCATGGTGCTTCTTTCCCACATATTTGACATGTAGAAGGTTTAATATTCTTTCATTAATTATAACCATCATCTAAATTTTCATATGAATCCATCCTTATCCTTTTTGGTGTGTTTTAGAGTTATTATAAGTTAAATTTGTTAATAATAATCCATTTTATATGGTTTTTAATAATCATAAAATTCATCACCCCATATTTTATCCCATTAGATTTCTTAGGGGTAAAATTTTCACATTGTCCCTGAAATCTATTGTTAACTTTGTTTCTTTATGATTATTCCATTACTAAAACAAAATGGAGTTACCATGAGTGATTAAAACTATAATAGAATTATTCGAAGATAATTAAATGATAAATTAAACCATGAAGTGTACTACTATTACACTAGCTTTTAGTTCAACCTAAATCACTCTTGGTTTAATCTAGGTTTATTTAGGTTGGGTTTATCATAATTATTTTCCCAATTCCTTAAAATAAAAAGTTTCACATAATTGATTTAAAAGAGAATATAACTAACAAAATCATATCTATTAAGAGTGTCAAACTAGGTGTACCGTTAGCCCTATTTTTCATACATTGAGTGATGATTAGATTAATACCAATCTCACACCTTTTAGGGTTATTAACCCTAGGTACATTTGTTTTCATCCACTTATAGTATCTAAACTGGGATGATATTTCAAGGAAAACCACATAATCTTCACTTAACCAAAATTTCAGGATTTTATCCATGATTTATACATATCACTTATAATTATCTATAGAGGTTTTACTAAATTTATCTTATCTTAATCCCTAAAATAACTAAACTAATCATAAAAAATAATTAAACCCTACTCTGATACCAACTATAGTGACCCAATATGCCTTCATTTTATAACATTTCCATAAGATAAACATTAAATATCACAAATAATCACAAAATCCTAAGAAAGTAAGGTTTATTGTATTTTAGGATTATCTACATAAGTAACTTATTTTATAACCCTTATGAACATTTATCTATAATTGAGCCACACTACACTCCCTCCTATACTTTTTATACATTATACTCATTTTCATAACCTGGGGAAATAGAAACATAACAAATGGGTGAGCATATATTCTCAGTAAGGGTAAACATAAGTGATGGAAATAAAATATCATATGCTAACATAAGATGAGAATTTTATTATAATCAATATACACAATAACATTCATACCCAATATCATAGATCATAAATCATGGAATATGACTTAGCATAACATAAGAAATGAATCAAATGAGTGTAGAACCATGAGTTAATAAATATGATCCATGGGAGCTAAAAAGAAATCAAGAGAATAAAAATAATACCATGAAACTTCTTTCAAATTTGGCACAAACATTAGTATAGGGAAAATTAATTTCATGATCCACACCAATAAATCCCACACTTATGAAAAACTAAAATGTACTTGAAAATACTTATCTCAAGAGATATGAACTTTAAACCAATGAATTGATGAACGATATATGACCCCAACTTTCATCGTCCATACTTATGAGTTCCACTTGAAATCAATCACTTATCACATCATAGAAAACCCATGAAAATAAAATGGATTTCATAAAACATACTAAATGATAATCATTCAATTTTATTAAAAAAAGAATCCATGGAAAGAAAATGGTTTTCATTCAACACATCATAATGAACCCATTAAAATAAAATGGGTTTCATATGGACTCCCATTATGGAATCATTAATATTTCTATGAATAATTATAACATGATAAACCCATGGAAAATAAGTTGGCATTTATGAAATAAAGTAAATTTCTAGGTAAATAAAATTCAATAAAGATAATAAAGAACACAATATTTACACCATATAGATAAAGGGAATATGGTTAAGTAAATAATTTCCCCAAATAAATCGATGTATAGAATCAAGGTGAAAAAATTAAATTAAAATGAATAAAAAATAGTTTATTCACAAAGAAAATTGGGTGAAGAGTTAGGATCACACATAGTAGATCATTATGCAAGAAAAAGATCACGATGAATCATTCATCCAAAAGAGAAGGATATTATATAGGACATTAAGATAAATAATATAGATGATTGTGTTAGAATAATATCTTTGATCATGAATAATGTATGTCAAAGGATGTGGATTTAGATGAAAACCAATTTTATGAGCGTTAGGAAAAATCACATTGTAAATAAGAAACATCCATGATATTTTTGATTTATTGGATATAATTTTTTTACAAATAATAGATAATAATATTTTATTGTATAAAACCATTAAATATTAGAAAATAAGTTTCACAAAAAATGAAAAATATGATATAAATATGTGTTCAGAAATAATATGTTATAACGAAATTATTTTTAAACTTTGATGAAAATGACTCATAGAGAAAATGTTAAATATTTTTTTAAAACTTTTTAAAGAATATAAATTAGTATAAAATTATCTTGATAAATTATTTATGCATGGATAAGGATATTTTAAAAATCATAAAATGTATTTGTACATGGAAATATGGAGGTTCTTGAGTGAAAAGAAGAGACAAGTCAGTTTCACTTACAAGAAACACATTGGGTAAAAGTAGAATCCAAGGGGAATGAAATAACATGTAAAAATATAAAACCCCCTGAATATAAATGGAAATTATGAGTGTTTTGATAAACAATAAAAATTCTATTGATGTATTTTCTTTAGAAAACAATCTTAATTTGAAAATAAGACTGTTAAAGAAACCCTTATGGTTTGAGTAACATTTTGATCAAAACCACTTTCATATTGGGTATCTTTCAAATCAATGTCCATTTAAATAAAATAAATGATTTGGGTTTTCAAAATCATGGAATATGGTAAAATAAATTCATTATGATTTAATAACATTATATTAACATTATCTGGGTACAATTTAAGAAACAAGTATCAAGAAATTAAATATGAGACAAAGAACCCCTTACCTTTACTCCCACTCAATCGAATGTGATATAAACTTCAGTAAAAAAAATATAACTATCTTTATATAATAATTAACAAACTTATTCATAAACATTAATATCTCCTATAATTAATAAATTTTCATTTATAATTAATCTATATGTTAATTATCTCTTATTTTTACCATCAGTTGTTAGAAATTTCAATTGTTTATTTCCAAAAAACTTCATGAAGATAAGATTGATTTTCACTAAGTGGTTTCAATTTTATCATTCCTAGATAATTAAAGATAGAATAATCATTTTTTTTCAATGATTACTCAAGTCCAATTTTCATTAGTTTAAATACATGAATTGGATTATGAAAATAGAAATCGTGATGAACTAGTTTTTGAGTTGACTAATGATCAAAAGGTGGTATATAAATAAATATTTTAAATATTAATAAAAACATTATAGAATAATTATACATATTATATATATCATTATTACATGGTATTACTATTATATGTAATCCCTTAATCATTTATGACATGATTTTCATAAAACCGTTTACGTAGGTGGTTAAATTGACCCCAATGGTAATGTGTTTTAATGTTTTAATGGGTAAGGGGATGTATTTAAATAATAATAATGTGAAATATAAATAATATTAAACATTTTATAAATATCATATAACCTCATTAATTTCATTATAGGAATCATCAATGATCGGTGGTGATGAGAAATGAATTTCATTTCTCGTGGATGTTGTAGTCCACACATACGCATGAATGCCGATTTAATTTTTTATATGGATGGGATAGATGAATAAATAATGATAATGAAATTAATATAAAAAAATTATAGTATATAAATTACACTAATATCATCATATTATGGAATCTATAATAAACTTTAATGATAATACTTAATAAGAAATTCTAATTAATTGATAATACTCATGTCAGAGCTTGAATTTACCTTGGAATTCTCCTTGGAAATGAAGGCATTATGGTAAATAATTGTGACCAAAATATTTCAACATTGGTATAGGGTTTTAGTTGGAGTAATATTTTAGTGTTTAAAAAAAATTAAAGGGTTATGTGATTATTTAAGAGGAGGAAGTTATACCCTTTTATAAGTGAATTGAAGGGTAGTTTTGGAAGTAATGTAAAAAATGGGCCTCACTGATAGCACAAACACCCCACCTTAACATGGAGGTTGTGTCCTAATGTGTAAGGTACCACCAGTTTCCCCTCAGACATGTGGTCCCCATTTTGGGGCCCACCCATGTGCCTAGACGGGTCATCTGACTAATGATTGTCCCCACATGCCAATACTTGTCATTTCTAGTGTGCTTTGTCCTCACTCACACACACCCCGGGATACTTCCCAAAAGGTCACATATCCTGATCACTACTTCAAGCCACACATGTTTAATTGTAGAGTTCTAATTAGGTAGGCTCCCAAAAAATAAGTTCCACCTTGTTGACATGATTCATATCATTTAGTCATTTTACCCTTTATCATAATGGGATGTTACATTCACCCCCCATTTTGAGCACAACATCCTCATTGTGGACCCTACATATCAACCTAGGCTGTCCACCAAACATAAAGGCTGGGTTCCTCCTCTTATACCAAATGTAACAACTGGGCCCCACTGATAGCATAGACACCCCTCCTTAACATGGTCGTCAGGTCCTAGCCCACCAGGTACAACCAGTTTCCCCTCAGACATGTGGTCCCCTTCTTAGGACCCATATACATGCCCGAACAGGTCATCTGATTAATGAATGTACCTACAGTCCAACACTTGTCATTCCTAGTGACCTTTTTACTCACTCACACACACCCCAAGAAAATTCCCATAAGGTCTCCCATTATAATCACAACTCGAGGCCAAGCATACTTAACTATGGAGTTCTAATCAGGTAGGCACTTAAAAAATAAAGTGCACCTTGTTGACAGGAGTCATATCATTTATCCATTTAACCCTTTATCATTATGGGGTGTTACACTCAGGGTGACCATTCCCAAAACATTTCACACCTGACCAATTCATGATAAACCACTCCCCGAGGTTGAGGAGAGAATACATGTGGTTTCTCCCCACTACAAGAATTCACCCACACAAAAACCTTCAAACCCGAACACACCACCCCTAGGGGGGCCAACATAGGCAATCCCAATCCGAGCTCATTTAATTTCTCCACACCGATTAAAAAAACCCCATAGAATTAAATGAGATTCTTTCTATGAAATGAAACAATAACCCGTGGATGATAAAATAAATCAAAACCTACCACACTGACCAAATGAAATCCTCATCGCAACCAGAGACTAGGTAATTCCTAGACCAAACTCAACCCACATTCTCAATGCTAAAGTAATAACCCCATGACTTGAATTATACCCATTATGGGGAAAACTGGCACACCAGGACACTATGATAGAGAAATCCCCTACAAAACCGTAACACACTTGAGGAAACCCTATGGAGTGGTGCCCAAACTAAGAAAGGTCAAAGAATCACGACCCAGTAATTTCATGAAACCAAACATACCCCTAATGAACAAAACTGATACCAAACTCAAAATCAAAATGGGTGTATTTATTCATAGGCCCAACACACTTCAAGGAATATGAATGATTTAGAAACTACACTAAGGGCAGATAAGGCCTCTTGGATTGCATTAGAATGACCTCATCATGGCCCCACAACAAGGATGATCTTATGATGCCAAAAATAATAGAACATGTAAACATTGGATATTTCCATCCTAAAGCTAAAAACCTATCTCAGACCAAGGTTCCACACACCCTTGACAACTCCTAACTATGTTATTTCTTTACTCCAAGACCTGTGGCTAGGGTATTGATGGATGAAGCATCTTCTACCTCAAAGTTAAAAATTTTCATCCTTCGGTCCCCAACTCCTTCTTCCTTCCAATGATTCAAAAGACCACAATGGTGGTAAGTTTTAAAAGGGAAGCAACCTTACATCTTAGAATGTAAAAACTATTCATACTGGTGGCACTCAAGAGAGTGGTATGACAAACTAGGATGCGACACCGATGAAGAAGATTCTTTAGAAACCGGTTCATCTGGTACACCCCACTCTCCAGATGGGGAACCCTCACGAAAACTGAATACCCTTTAACTAAACCCCAAATCCTAACTATGATGAGATACTTAACCTCCACTAGTCCAAAACTAGACCCTCTATTACGTCCGAGACTAAATAGAATCTAATAAACCCAGGAGTTCCCAACCACCCGAAGGCATGCTCTGATCCTATCAAACTACTCCACTACTCTTAACAGACCTCAAACACCTCAAAGGACAATCAATACCCAAGTGGAACTGAAAAATAGGAATGAATCACTAGAAACATTAGTGACCTTTCTAGGTGGAATACTAAAAAAAACAAACAAAACTAAAATCAGCATCAATCCAAAAATCAATCAAAGAAACAACCGAAGCTAAGGGAAATTGGCTCATAAGCCAAACATATACAAACACAAGAAATAATTACCTTTCCAAAAACAACCATTTCATTTAAATTTTAAAACATCCCTATGAAATTCTATGAACTATCACATGTACATTCATCCAGTCTTGCTTACATCATCTACAGACATGTTCCCCCATGCACTCTCCATGCATACCTATACACACGTGACCATCCATAAATAATGCCAAAGTCCAAATATCTCTTTTCTTTATAAAATCCAAACACATACCAAATTTTATAATTATAAAAAAATTCTCTTTAAGTGTCCACTTTACTAATTTCAAAACAGTTTGAAAGAATCAATTTTCCATTTCAAAACCACTTTCATTTTTAACACATACTAATATCAACCAAGATCAAAACAAAACAAAACCAACCACAAACCACCAGAATGGGGAACTAGTTCCAATTCTTAACCCTAAAACATGGTGGTGATCCTTGTCCCAAGTAAATAATGATACTAAGAGGATATTGAACTGGGCACTTGGATTCCACATGGGTCACGACCCCATGTGAGGCCACAACATAACCCGGTAGACCTCTATTTTCATCCATTAATCCATAGAAACTCAAGACAAAAGACTCAAATCCTAGACTACCCCTGGTAACATGTGGATCAGTACGAGTAAGATTTCACAAGGATATGCTTGCGCCTACCTCCTGAGTCCCAACCGTCCAAATATATATCTACCAACCAACCAAAATAATGAGGGCCTACTTTGATACCTGCTTTCAACAAACCATCTTGGGTAGACACTAAACCAATCACTTGAGCTAGTCCGCAACATGTCCCGAGGGGCATTCCAAATCCCCCAGGGATGAAAACTTGTGCCAGGTATCAAAAAATACCAATGGAATATTTTATCCTAAATTAAATAAACCAATACAATGAAAATAAACTGAACCAAACATTCCACAAGATCCAACAACTGAATGTAAATAAATAAACAGTTGGTCCAGATATATAAAATACTAAACAAGAGGAAAAAATATATACAAAACTGAAAATGAAACCAGAATACCATGACCTCTATGTGACCTCTTGGTCACCTCAAAATACTAAACTAAACTTTCTCTAACATTGAGAAAATAAACATGGAAAATCACAATAGAAACTGGACATGTATTTGAAAAGATAAGATAAGCATGATCACCTTGATGTTCAGTAGGAAAGACAAAGATAAACCACAGAATCCAAGTATCCACACTCCCAACACAATCCATTAAAACAAATTTTATATTTAGTTAGAAAAAGTGTTTCCAATTTATATTTAACAAATATAATATTCCCATTTTTAAAATCCAATAAATGCCGCACCTTTGTTTTTCAAAACAATTTTACCATTTCGAAACCCAAATCCAAACCAAAACCCATGCAGTAAAAAATAAGGTTGAGATTTAAATAAATTAATAGTGCGGGATGAAAACTAAAAGAAATAGAAGTAAAAAGTAGATACAGTCAATAACCATGGGTAATACTAAACATCCCTAGAAGATCCCTGGACGTACTCAGTTCAGAATCACCTGCCGTCATATGGTGAAGTCCCTATGTCCATAAACAACTAGTTTCCCTAACCTATCTTCACTAGTGGAACATCCCTCCTAGACTATCTACAACTATAGGGGGGGTGCTAACCCATCTAATCTGGGCTATCAAGAAACCATCACTCGATCATTTAAAATATTTTCAGGAACCTATGGTGGTAGTAATACTATGTATGTAGGGGGCCCTCACACACGTGACTCACCTTAGTTTCCACCACTACACTTTCCTAACCTAAACATGGACACTATATAATATAACCCATAAGGGTATAACCCCTATAGAGGTGCCCCATAAATATATACATACAAAATTATATCACATATTCATATAATATCATCGAAGGTTCTAATGAGGCCACTATAACATATAACCATCTAAAATATTTCACCAAACAACAATGTTTCCAAACGGGAAAAAATTTCCAAAACACAATCCCTTCAAAGAGTCAACATAAATATTACACTATTACTAGAAGTTATAAATATGCCTTTAATGGGAAATATTCTAAAGCATTACCCAAAAAATCACAAAAATACCAATTTTATGTTTTCAATGCCAAATGCGCCCTTATGTTCCAAAATTTTTACAAAACATACACTAAAATCCAAATGGGAATTTGTTTAGGGATTTTATTTCAAACTTTTTTAAAAAGACACACTAAGAGACTAGAAACATTTAAAAAACAATAACTTCTTAAAAAACCCATGTTTCAAGAAAAATACCAATTCAAATAACCATCTTCATCTGAGGGAGAAACTATATGTGCACGTAGTGCACCCAAGGATGTACCAGCATCCAATGGAACATCAACTATCCAAGAGGACACTCCGAAGGACCACTTCCAAAAAAACATCATTTTATTTTAAAATAAATCTAACCATCCACATTATTTAGAAAACACAAAGCAATGCCCTTAAATCCATAAACCCCATTTTTTATAAATCATTTTAATAGAATTAACAAATTACAACCTTGTAAAATCATATAAAATAAAAAAAGTTAAAAAAATTGATTACCATAACAAAATAATTAAATATAAACATTTCATAGAATCCCTAATTTCACATTACCAATAGAAAGGAATTTAATCAAATATTTTGGGTGCATAAATAGATAAGCTTAACTACAGATTCATCTTAAAATTTATTTTTTTATCAAACTATACTATCATAAAAACACCCCAATAAAACAGCCACAAGCATTATCAAAATAATAAACACATAAAAAAATTTATTGAAACAATATTGGGAATTAATAAAAATCATTTCGCATTTCCACAGATAAGAATATTTAAAGAAATTCACAAAAAGTATTATTTTAACAACTCCTAACAATTTATAAACACTATAATAGAGAAATTATAAGTAAAATAATGCTTCAAATAAAATAAAATAAATAATTTGAAGGATGAAAATGTTTAAGGAATGTACCATAAAGGATGAACCTGGATTCTCTTACTTCAAACCAAGTGTGGATGGAGTAAAACTTCAAGGAGAGGGAGATCGAGACCTCATGGGCCAAAAACACAACCTAGAAAAAGATAGTAGCACCCAAAAAATAACTTTTACTATTATGGATTAGAAAATATTAATTAAAAACAAAAAAGTAATATAATACTAAAAAAATAAGATCGAGGAAGCGGGCCACTAGCCGGGAGAGGGCACTGGAGCAAGGTCGGATGACACTGGTAGGGAGCGAGCCGTTCGGATGAGTGGAAACATGATCTTCATTCCATACCAAGAAGGAGGGGTGCCGCTGGTGTTCCACACCAAGCCGAAGGGGGCATGGAGTGTTTTCCAGAGGCACACCGGAGTAGGGAAATCAAGCCGGTGATGGGAAGGATAGTTGAACGAGCTAGGGAGGGGAGAGTAGGTAGGCATGCTTAGGAAAGATGATGGGAGATGGTTGCACCATTATGGAGAAGAAGGGGGGATTCCCCCAATGTATCCACTTCCTTTTTTTATTTAAAAAATAATAATAACACCATTAATAATAATAAAAATATTAACAATAATAATAACTTAAGTCTAAAGATAATTTTTATAATAAAAATTTTAATCCTAATGATAATATTAATAATATAAATACATTAATAAGTTTCATAATAATAATAAAACATTACATAAATCACTCTCATTATTATTATAAACACAAAAATATTCCTTTCAATTTTTAATTATAAAAATATCAATATTTTTTTAATAATAATAAAAATGATAATAATAAAACATTATTAATAATAATATAATAACATAGAGAATATTAATAATATTATTAGAGTTCATATATTTGAGTTTACTTTATTTACATAAAATTTAATTTATCTCAAACGTTATACAACTACATGGGCACCTGGGCTGACCGCATAGTTACTGTCATCTGTGTGGTACTCATGCACCAGTCTGAAACCCACGAAAATCATTAAATATAAATAAATTTAGACTAGTTATCAGCCCGCACCATAACGAGGATAACCAAATCCAATAAATAATAAAATAAAATTATTTAAATGGTTATGGTGTGACAAGTAACCATTACATTTTGAATAATTTAATGTTACCATTAAAATATCAATGGCTCCAAAATGGAAACAATGCAGGGGAAGTGAGTGTGGGTTTAGACTCTATTATTAAAAACATTTTAGAGAAAACTAGAGATTTTTTTGAATTTTTATTTTAACTTTTTAACTTTTACCATAATTTAATATTACGTTCATAATTAATTTTTAATTTTAGTAATTAATATTAATGAAAATAATTATGATTATAAGTTTTAACTAATTTGAAACTTATGATTTAAAATTATAAAATCATTTTACTTAATAATTTTTTTAAGGGTTTTTAAATTTACTTTTAAAATAGACTCATATAATCCGTAAATTTTTTTTAAGGAAAAGTGCGTTATTAAGTTTTAAAATTTATGTATAAGATAATATTATCATAAGTACTATTTTTAATAAATAAATTGGTTTATTATAGAAAAATTATAAGTTAGGTGTATTTTAAAGTAATCCAAATCTGAATTTTACCATAAAAGACTTTATTATAAGAAAATATCAAAAATAGTTTTTATTTAAGAAACTTTTGAATTTAGTTATAAAAATATTAGACATAGGATTTAAATGTTCAAATAATATTTTAAAATGAATTATGTTATTCCTTAAATACATATCTTATTACTTAAAATGTTTTTTAATCTTCTAGGAAACACTTACATTATGATAAAACCAAAAAGATTATAATTTTCACAAAAACAATATTTTTGGATTAAAAATCATCCTTTAAAAAAATATTAAAAAATTCATACTAAGAAAATGTTGACATAAAAAATAAAAAAATTAAGTTAAATTATGTAAATTATATTCTTAAATTTATAAATCTTGTTTTTAAATGAAAATAAAAAATATAAATAAAACAACTTTTATTTAAAAATGATTTTTTTAAAATTAAGTGTTCTTAATATCATTTCATATCAATTTATAATCTAACAGATATTAATATATTATTTAATATTTTATAATATTTTTTTAAATTTGAATTTAGTTTACAAGGATAAAATATAAAATACATCACAAAATGGTTCTTGGAAAAGAAGAAGTATTACTTCTTTATTAAATATGATTTAACAACTACCATTAATATTTTTATTAATATTCTATAATTTATTTTTACTACTCCATTAATATTAAATTATTTATTTTAATTTTATTATATATTATTTTAATAATAATATTAATATCTATACATAACACATACAAATATATATTTAGAATATTTGTAATATTTTAATATAATATTTTTATTTCATTGTGAGTTATATTATTTTAGATTTACTCATTTTCAATAAATGACTTCATTATAATTATTGGACATATAAACAATGTACATATTTGAAATGACCATATTTTCAATGACCATATTTATAACTGCCATATTTCATTCCTATATATATATACTTACTAAATCATTTGTTCATTCCAATATCACTTCAAAAGGCATAAAACTTATTTCAGGTTATAGATTTTTCATAATGCTTTCTCCTTTCATGGTTATCTTACTCATTATAGGTTTTGTTTTGATATTGATTATCCTCAAGGTTGAATATGATCCAGGGGATTTTCTAGCTGTGATGATTCTATTCGTGTCTATCTATTTTCCCCAATTGATGTATTCGATTTTAGTGGATGTATTTTATCCATGGAGAGTATTAAGCTATAGTGTGAAATACATAGTTTTATGTGACTTGGTTGTAATGTTCCAATTATGGATGAATAAAGTGTTATTAGTTTTAATTAATATCTCATATGACTTATTTTTTAATAAATTTCAATTCATTTAAACAAATAGAAAAAATATAGCTAGAATAATAATCATATAGTTTATGGAAAGAATATGATTCCTTAAAACCTAGTGAATTTTAACATCTAAATATTTTTTAGTTTATACCCATTAAGGATATCAATATGGTTCTTATAATGTACTTTTTAATCTACAACAAAGATATATTTGTGTGTGAGTAGTATATTTTAAATATTTTGATTAAGGAATTTGGATAAAATTAATCCTACTAAAAATGATGAAACCACACATATTTTCAACTTAGTGTTCTAGGATCCATATTATACTAAGAAATGACCCCTCTTTGGAATGAAACTCATCACTTCAATAATTTAGGAAGATAATCAATCCTATAAAACCATCCATGATTCTTGGATAGTTTAATAAAACAATATTTGTTCGTATCCATCATATGGATAGTATTCCACTATATTACTTTGGTATCTCAACACTTGTGTTTTTCTTGCTATGTGTAACACAAATAAAACATCAAAAAATGATTTAATACAAGATAATATAGGGGCACTTCTATTTAGTGTAAAACAACCCATTTAGATGATCCAAATTCACTCATTACTTTATTACCCTACACAATATAATTCAAGGGTACCCCATTTTGGTGTGAACATTCAAATTTATATGATCAAGGTCTTGAAAAGTTCCATTTTTTAAATAATATCTACCTTGAATTTATAGGGTTTTGTAAGAGCCTCTGGCTTTTCATCCCATTATTGATGCACAAGCAAGGTTTTCATTTCCTATAGGATGAAAACGAGGTATAAAATAGTTATAAAATTAAAATACCAACCTTTTGGTACATTAAATATATAAATTTAATTATTTTAACATATATATGGAATATTTAGAGGATATTTAAGAGGAATAAACTTGAAATAGATTACTAAACACAATTACCTTTTCTTTGGGTATCTTCGTTTGGCTTACACATTAATCCTTATTGAGTTGGTGTTTTTCTGACACTAGAACTTATATATAATAATTATTAGAGTTTTGAAGATATTTTTCCATGTAATGGATGAAATAAATTGATCAATTGATAGGGATATGTGAGAATAGGAGGTTCCCCTTTATAAGTGAGGTGTGTGGAAAACATGTAAATAATTGAAACTTTATTATATAATATATGTATTACTTAAGTAAACTAGATCCACATATTTAATTTTCAGAATATAATTTGATAGAGGAAAAAATAAAAACAACCAATAGGATTTAGTCATGTATTTTGTGTTATTTTAATCCTTATCTCTTGGGTTAACCCCATTTTAACCCCTTTACCCCTTACCGTGACAACAAGATTTTTTACTATGGTAACAATTCATTATGACTAAAAATAAAATTGAAATTATTACATAATATTAATTATAATTATTAAAAATAAATAATTAATTTAACAATACAGAATTCCTAGATTCTGTAAGAATTAATTTTAATATTTACATGAAAAACATGTTAAAACCATTTTAGAGAAAATTAATTTTAAGAATAAAAATGATTTTATTCTCATTAATTTCCTAGTAAAAACCATTATTTGAATGTTAATATATTTTATTGAACATATTATCCACATATTTCATTATAAATATTAATCCATAGTTATTACTTCAATTTATTAATATAAAAAATAGTTTTATGAGAAATATCTCTTTTACCTTCAAAATTATGTTATCTTCATTTATAACAAATTCATAATAAATGTATAAATGATCATTACTTTTGGTTATAAAAATTATCAATATACTTAATCATTGATTAGTAGTGATTATATTTTTTTATTTAGATAAAAATATATAATATGTAGAAAATACAATTCTAAAAAAAATTATTTCTTATAATATTTTATTCTTAATATTAAAATTCGAGTACTTATTCCCTAATCATTAATCAACACATTTATATTAAGAAAAATATTTCATAGATATATTTTGTAATGAGGTTACATCTAATGAAACCATATAATTTAATTACTAAGTTATAACATTCAATTTTGTAAATTAAATATATATTTTTTTGTATAGATCCATGTTTCATGTAAGTCAAGATATCGAATGCTTAAATTTTATTAAGGAGAAAATATATATTCTAACACCTTGGGGTGTTAAATTATACCCTATTATAATATTTTCACCCTTGAATTTATTTTACTCATATATAAACAAATGAGGTTAATTCTACCTCATCACATCCTCTGGTTCCCATGTACCTTCCTTAAACTTATACATTCACCACACAAATTTGATAATATGAGTGGTATTGTATCATAGAACTTTATCTCTAAAATTAATAATCTCCACGAATTTATCCTTGTAAAAGAGATCATGCTCTAGAAGTACAAAATTTGAGTATAGTACATGTGAAGGATCGGTATTGACTTACTCAAAATAGATACATGGAACACATCATGAACTTAGGATATGTTCTTTGGAAGTTCTAAGTGATAGGATACCATATAGATATGATCAATAATATCAAAGTTAATGATATATATAGGGCTTAGATTTATGTTATTTCCAAATATCATAACCTTATTCCCAATAGGAATTTCAAGGAATACCTCATCACCCAGTTTGAGCTCTAGATCTCACAAATGATTATCAAAATAAACTTTTGGTCGACCCTGATCTACCAAATTGTGATATAGAATGACTCTAACCTTATCTATCATTTCCTTAGAAACATAATTACATAACAACTTAAATTCATCAAATTTATCCTAGAATATTGGATTTATATACTTTCTCCAATAAATGGCCTCATATGGATAAATATATATGCTTGAGTGAAAGATATTTTTATAAGAAAATAAATTCAAAGGAACATATTAATCCCAACCACTTTTCAAATATAAAGAGAAAAATGTAAGAATTTGTTCTAGAGTTTTAATAGTCATATTAGACAGACCATCTATTTTAGGATTATATACAGTGCTAAAGATCACCTCTGTATTCAAATCTTACTAGATACTTCCCCATAACTTTAAGGTAAACCTTAAATCGCAAACAGAAACAATAGAATATGGAGATCTATGAAACCTTATCTCTAATTTAATGAATATCCTATAAAGTTGATCATGGGAGAGATATTATTTGATAGCAATGAAACATGTTGACTTCACAAGGTGATAGAACATAACCCAAATTATTTTATGGATTTTAGGTGTCTTGGGGGGTCCTATGATTAAATCCATGGTGTTGTTTTCTCATTTAAATTACAGTATATATAATGGTTGTAACATCCCATTATAATTATTACATTAAGACACATATTTCTAACATACAAATCATTGATATATATATTTTGTACTATCCCTTTTCATGTTATCCCACCAGATATAGTCTTTAAGATCTTTATACATCTTTATTATTTCAAAATTAATAGTGAATGATGAGCTATGTTATTCATAAAAAAAATCCTTCTTTAATTCTAGTATTTTTGGGACACATACCTAGTTCCCAATTTTGATCATTCGATCACAGTGAAGGTTGAAATATAGAACAATCCTTACCTTGTTTTTCATATCCAAATATTTCTCTTGCGCCTCTTTAATATTCATATGGATGTATGGTTGAACATCCATCTAATAAAGACATGATATTTCCTATTTATTGTTATTTCACGGTTCATTCTATATAAATACATGAATACTATATCTCTTTCAATCCTCACCATGGACAAACTAGCATGGTCCTTTTGACATAGAGCATAGACTACCTTATTCACCTTCCCAGGGTGGAAATGTATTGAGAAGTAATAATATTTAATCAACTATAATAATATAATTTGGGACATATTAAAATCTTTTTATGTGAATATATACTTTAACATTTTATGATCTATAAATATTACACCATTTACTATAATTTCTCGTAACATAAAAAACCCATAATTACAAGATTTATATCAAGGGTTTTACTTTTTTATATTTCTAGGATATTTTCTACTTATAGTTTGCGATAATTATGAAAAAAATTACATTATAAAATTTGAATTTCCAATTGTATCCATTTTTTCACAGAAAACAAGTACCTTATAATTAAACACCCATTTCATTAAAAATTAATTTTCTTATATAAAGGTAAATCCCCATAATTGAAATTTGGACCTTGATATAGTTTATAATCCTCCTTAGGCCCTATTAAAAAAATTTTAAAACATGGGATGATCACAAAAATCTCAGTAAGGGATACAAAATAAATAAATACACTAGTCAATTTTGAAAATTTTAAAATCTCACAAGACGTTTTCCCTTTTTACGAAATAAACTTTGAGATCACATATTCATTTTTCTAATTATAAAATTAGATTAATTGACCAAATATTTTCCAAAAAATATATTATAATCAGTATAAAAGAAAAATTCATAATCATGAGGGATTATTATAAAACATGGGTATTCGTGAATATAATTTCTTGAAAAAAAAATCCTTTTCACAATAAAAAGGGGCATAAAATTTCATGTAAACATTAGATCATTAGCTTAATTTATGAAATTAAAAGACTTAAATGAAAATTAATTTTTAAGAATAAAAAATACATATTGGTACCTTGGAAAATCATCTTAATATCACACATAAAATGACTCTTACAAGCACTTTTAAAAAGGGAAAAACTTACTGAGTTAATTCTAATAAAATCCCCCATAGAAAATAATCATTACCGAATACATTAAAGAGATATATTTGGACTCACCAATAATTATGAATAATTTAAAAGGACTATAAAATAAACATAAAACATATAATATTTTATTTCCATCATAAAATATTATAAATAATTCTATTTAACATATAATTATAATCACTTTCATGATTTGTGTAAAAATAAGGACAAAAATCATATTCTTTGAAAAATATTTAACCAAAAAATACTAAAATAATGTAAAATGGTATATTATTTAGAAAAATGAAAAAATGAATATAAATCTATTTAAATAATAATGGTCATGACAATGATATATTCCTCTTATGTCGTGTATGTGAAAAAAGATTCTTTTCACACTTTTGTAAAAAATGTAAAAAATAGACCATTTTGAAAATGTTTAAAAGAATTATTTTAAAACCATCATAAAGAAATTAAAACATGGTTCAAAATTATTTTTTACATACATTTAATTATATTAATAACATAATTTAACCATTTTAAATAACATGGATATATAAGAAAAATACAAGAAAAATATAAAAAAAACATTAATACTTTTAAAATATGGTTTTAAAGAAAAATCCCTTACCTTGAGTCCAATTTTCCATGTATTTACTTTTACCCAAATATAATAAACATATAATATTTTTTAAATTATTTAATAAATATGTCTAGTTTTATTCCATTATTAATTTTAATCTTATTCTATTTATTACAATGTCTTATATAATCTTTAAATTAGTTGAGTTCATTTCATATGTCTTGAGGATGTCTGGCTCATAATCAAAAAACAATTTATGTGTGTTGAACATGGTAAAAAGGGGCTATTGTTACATCATATATAGAATATTAATAATTATAAAATATTATAATTATTAATTAAATACAATTTTAAATCAATCCATGTAAACTATTAAGAAAAAAATGAGTCATATCACTTTGTGGAAGTGGTAATCCACATGCACACACCAACAATGTTATCATTTTTCAATGGATTTAATGGTATGAAAATAGAAAATAAATTATCATTAAATAATAATAATTATATCACTAATATCATTTATATAAAATAAATTCATCATTTTAACTTTACTTGTGATTTAATGAGGAAAAATGAAACACGTCTCTTCATAGAGGTGGCAGTCTGCACATACACATGAACAACGTTTTCACTCTTAATAAGATTAAAAAAAGATGAATAAGGGTTGTAACATAAAAAAATAACATTTAAGTATAGAATAGAAACATATTTTATTATATCATCATGGTTTAAAAATATTTTATGGAGGTAGAAGAAGAAATAAAACAAACACGCTTCGTTAATAGTTATACCTCTTCTTTGGAAAACCACCTTTGGATTACAAATTAAGATTTATAGGTTGGACTTTGGATGGGTAAAAAGTATCTATTTCAAGGGGAGTAAGGTTATTAAGTTATTAGGGTAAGTCTTGGTTGATATGAGTGGCTCAATCAGTGTTAAGAATAGAGGGAAAATGGTTCCCTTTTATTAGTGATGGGAGTGACACTCTTGTAATTATTCAATGTTTTAAATTAATTTAGGGTCTTATTCATGTTCAATTAGAACCAAGTCACCCAAAATTCATAGATAATATTTTATAGGGTCTGAATGAACTCAAACAGTCACATTTAGACAGTTGGTGGGGAGATTTTAAGCCTTAGATTCTAGTTAAGCCCCATTTAACCCAATTTAACCTTAACCATGACTACTTAACTTTTTTACCATGATAAGTTAATTATATGAATATAAATAAAAGGTAAATTCTAACCATATTTCTAAATTATATATTTTTTTTAATATATTTTATCAGATTCAAAATATATATATGGTAGAAATTACATTTAATATAATTGTTTAAATGATATGAAAAACATTTTTTAAGAAAATACCTAATTTAAGCACAAAAATCATTTCACCTTGAAATCAATTAATAAGTTTATTTACATTTTTTTTGGTTAAATAATAAAAAATAAAGGTTTTATACCTGTATATAAATAAAAAAAATTAACCTTAAAACTATACCATTAAATGTGAAGACTCATGAATAGTTATTAATTTGATTAAAATATAATTTATTTTCATAAAAATCAATCATGGTTTCTAAAATTCAAAATAATGTTTTAAAATACAACATTTAACCCATTAAACATATAATTTTTAAACTGAAAGGTTTAAAAATTCATTAATTCATGCTTACATCATAAAATTGTCATAAAAAGTGATAATATTTGAAAAATCCTTAGTTTCACTATTCACCAAAAAATCAACCATTTCAGAAAAAATTAAAAAATTCACCCTAAAATAAATTTGATATAATGGTATAAAAAATTATGTATATTTTATCAAATTAAATTTCTAAAATTGCAAAACATTAATTATAATATCCATGTACAAAATGAAATAAAAACCATTTTTGAAGTATAAAATGACTTTACTCTTATTCCTTCCATAATAACCATATTTAAAGGAATGTAAATTCAATAAAATGGATATATAAAATAATTATTTTATTAGAATAATTTATCAATATTTAATAGTTTAATATCATAGTAGATAATTTTACTCTTTCCTGTCTGCATAAAAATTAGTATCAATGCTGAAGTCAATATCCCTTTCATCCACTAAAAGGACATCTCACAGAAATATAACCATAGAATCATCACACCCATATTATTCAAGCATGTAAATGGTGCTTCTAATCATGATTAGTCCTTTATAAAATGCTTATAATATCTACCTAGCCCTAAAAAACTACATACCTCAAAAATGTTCTTGGGATACTCATTAGAAAATACATCTCTCACCTTATCTAGGTTTACTAATACTCTTATATCTAATATATATGACCTAGTAAGTGAATTTTATACATATATAAGTGGAACTTTGAGGGCTTAGCATATAACTGATTCTCCCTCAGTATATCTAATATGATCTCAAGACATTTGGTGGAAGAACCCGGTTCTTATTCTTGTGGTACGAGTTTCTTCTTTTCTCTTTTCCTTAAGCATTTGTGAGAAAATAAGGAAAATGGGGAAAAATCCCAAAACATTGTGGGTACACACTGTGTAATTTTCCACACGTCTTGTACTATGGCCATGTGGCATGGGTACACAAGGCGTGTAGCCGTGCTGGCGATGAAAGGTGTAAAAACCGACTACATGCCGTGTAGTGGTTTCTACACGCCGTGTAGTAAGTCGGTAGGCGAATAGTAAGGCTGTGAAGGTAGCCACCAGCTGAGCGTCAGTACACGCCGTGTAATCATGGATTACAAGCCATGTACTCATGTCGACTGATGAATAGTGCGATGCTGGCGAGAAGCCACCAGAGGAATAGTTAAAAAATGGAAATTACACGCCATGTAATCAATAGTACACACCATGTAGTCTATTTTTTCACTTAAAATGGGAATTAGCCACCTCTATTCAGAGAGAAAGCTTAGAACCAGAGGAGATCTTGGACGGAGCATCGAGGACCTCTCGACTGTACACCGAGAACCCGTTTTCGGCACCGTCGATCTCCTTAGAACCGCACGGGTGAGTTCTTCCTTCTCCTTGCATAGATCTTGCCAATTATTACTCTAAAGGAAGTTATTTGAGTTTGAAAGAGGTTATTTTCACCTCAGATCTACATCGTTCTCGGGCATTTCGAGGAGCGTCATTCACGTATATCGATCAGGGGCGATCGAGGTAGGTGTCTTGGTGTTGAAATTCCAACTGTTGTGCGTTTGTGTGTACCATTGTTCTACGAACCCACGTTGGGGTGTCGTGTGGCTGAGGCCTTGGTTGTTTTGAATACCTATAATTTCATAGGTAATTAAATGTGATAATAAACTGTTGTTTGGGATCTCTTCTTGGATCCAGAACCACCCCGGTGGTGTGTTCCTCTGTTTAGCTGTTCGGCCAGGATACCCAAGGGTATGCCATTTTTATTTTGTGCATTACTTGTGACTTGAGAGGAATTATATATAATTTTTATATTATTGCTTGGGGATAATCTTGGTTACTTAAGCCTGAGGGCGTGGTTATTATATAGCCTGAGGGAAAGCATGAGGGTGTGGTTATTATATAGCATGAGGGAAAGCCTGGGGGTGTGGTTATTATATAGCCTGAGGGCAAGCCTGAGGGCGTGGTTTTGCTATATTAGCCCGAGGGAAAGATTATGATTGGCCTGAGGGCTTGGTACTGATGAGCACAAAATGTTATTAAATTAAATGGTTAAAAAGAAAATGGAAAAGAAAGTGGTAGTGATAGTTACTTTTGAGTACTTACTGGTTTACTACCTTTACTTTTTCACACTGTAGTTGCATATTTTCACACAATTGGGGATAGGCCTTTGGTGGGTGCCTACTAGGATTTATTTATCACACCCTATTTTGGTCCTGTCTTTGGCCCAAACAGACTATGTTGTTACATGTGTGGATAAGTGAAAGGTTCCCTATACATGTACATGATTGTTTTAGAGGAGTAGGAGAGCATGTGACCAAGCTTAGGCTTACGATGCTGTTGAGTTCCTGTTGCACTGTTCTGTTTTGTTCTGGTGTACCTGTACTTTCCATTGTATTGTACTGCTGTGTAACATGTTCTGGCTATTTTCTTAGAACTAGAGACATGTTTCATCCTTATCTACATAACTATTGGTTATCTTTTACTACAATTGTTCATTTTAAATGTGTGTGGTTTATTGCTTCCACTGTTGTTGTATATTTTCATATTTTATTCCGCTGTTCTACACATTGACAAATGAGGGCATAGTTTCCCTAATATCAGTCCTGGGCCCTCACTTTTAGTCGGGAGCCTCTGGAATTTGGGGAAATGCGCTTGAGGTCATGTGACCAACCGTGTCCGGGGAACCCGTTGAGTAGCATTCGAAACCAGGATGTTACAAAGTGGTATCAAAGGTAGGTTCTTTTATTTGACTTAATTTTTGGAGCTTTATTTAGGGATATGAAGGAAACGGTAGTTGGTAATAAGTTATGCTCGGAATTAGCTAACCCGTGTACAGGGAAAATCCAATTAACCTCGTGTTGCAATTTTATTGATTTTGCAATTTTTGGTTGATCTGGTTTTCACTATTGGGTGATGCACTTATGGTGTTCTTTTTATATGTTATACATTGGTTCTATTTAGTTTCAACCCAATGAGATGAGGGTATTCCATCTCATGCATCAATTAGGCACATGCTGGAAATCACATGTCATGAATTCTCCCATGCCATGTATGTGCATTAGAAATTGCATGTTGTTGTGATAGTTGTTGTGCTAGAAAAACATGTTGTTGTTCTAGCTGCTTTGATAAATACCTGTTATTTGATAGGGTATTGTTGTGTGCTATTGCTGATAGAATGGATGCCAAAATTTAGTTTTTGGGGATTATGGTCCCTCATTGACCAGAATTTGATGGATCATTGACTTGTTACTTGTGTATAACATGTATAAGATGCCAAACTTTGATTCACGGGGAGTATGGGACCTCACGGATCGGAATTTGGCACTTAGGTGTTGTTTCAGTGTTTTCTCGGTTTTGGAGTAGTTTCAGAGGTTTACTGTCTAGAAAACCCAGGATACACATCATGTAGTTCCTCGGACACACGCTGTGTGTTCTTCTGTTTGGGAAGAAATGAAAACTTTTTGAGTACATGTCGTGTACCCTCAGTACACATCGTGTAGTATCTTCCCATGTCATGGACCATGTGGCCAAGGACACGGGGTAGAGAACGACTTGGGAAACACACGTCGTGTACCGGATGTACACGTTGTGTAGTGTTTACCCGGAGTCTGCCCGTGTAACTAAAAACACAGATGGAGGATACCTTGAGACATACACGTTGTTTCCACCATGGAACACGCCGTGTAGTCTGACCTGGGGACCCGACCATGTAGCTGACAAACACGGGTCGGTGTTACCTCCACCTGAACACACCGTGTACCTGAGGGACACGCCGTGTAGTCCTTACCAGTGCGAGACTGTGTGGACTTAGCTGTGTGGCTGGTAAGACAAAGTGGTGTACACGCTGTGTGTGGGTGTAACACGCCGTATAGTGTTAGCTGAGTAGTCGGCCATGTCAAGAACGACACATGCAGTTGGAAATTAAACTATACACTCCGTGTAGATGCCATACACGCCATGATGTCTTGTTCAAAGTGAACCATGTGGCTTAACCATGTAGAAGGACTCGGACAGGGAAGAAGGATTTGAGAACACGCCATGTAATATTTATACATGCCATGTAGTCAAGTTTTGTAAATTTTGAAAACTTTATTTCTCTTTCCCCTTATTTCAGTCTTTGATATACTTGATCTAAGGTGTGATTTTTACCTTGTAGAGTCATTCCACTGAGATGAACATTGGTTGTTCGAAAAGAGAGCGGAAAAAATTATACTCCTGAGATAGTAGGCCATGGGCTACCAGTTGATCATCTAGAAGTACCAGATGGGGCGCCATCTATTATAACGGACACAGGTGTAGAGGCACAATTCCACGAAGGCTTTATGTGATTTATGCAGACCTTCCAGGGAGCACCGCAGGCCACCGCATCTATGGCTGAGCTGACTCATATATTCCAGCAGCGGAATCCTCCTACGTTCTCAAGGGATGGCAGACCACAGGCTGCAGAGTCATGGTTGGATTCATTGCAGACTATTTTCAAGCATCTTGAGATGCCTCCTAGGTGGAGATTCAAGATCCCGACTTATATTTTGCGTGATTCCACCAAGAGGTGGTGGGATGTTACCACCCAGTCTGAGAATCACCGCGACATAGTATGGGAATATTTTCAGATAGATTTCTATGACTTATTCTTTCCAGAGACGCTGAGGGAAGATAGAGCTTGAGAGTTCATGAATTTGCAGTAGGTCGCTATGTCGGTGATGGATTATTCTACTCATTTTACCAAGATTTAGCGTTTTTCACCCGTTTTGGTCGGTGATGAGACGCTGAGGGCTAGACGCTTAGAGGATCGTTTTCAATATGACATACGAGAACTGTTGAATGTTTTTATGTTGCCTACTGTACATGATATTGTAAACCAGGCATTGATTACTGAGCGGTATCTACGAGAGGCTAGTGGTGTGGTCCAGGGCGGTTCGACACCAGTTTCTGGTACTATTTCTACGGGGAAGAGGAAGAGATAGATGGAGTTCTCTCACGGTGGCGGTACCACTCAGAGGAATGCTTCGGGTGGCTCAATCATGTGCTACCATTATGGTAGAGAGGGGTACAAAAGACCCCAGCGTACTCGAGAACCGGTGGAGTGCCGAGCTTGCGGCAAGATGGGTCATCTGCAATGCTTTTGCAGGGCATTTCTACTAGTGGCTAGTGAGAGAGGTTCTATGTAGACTCCGCGAGCAGGATCAGGACCAGCAGCTTCTTACCAGTCGGGAAACTGGAATACGTCGGGACGAGTAGGCAGAGATGGTTGTCATGGCCATGGTATCTAGACACCAGGATCTTAGAGGCAGCAGGGCGAGATAGCTCAGGGAATCCAGGATTTTCATAGGGTTATGGCACTAGGCAGGCATATGCAGTGAAAAAGAACCAACCAGAGTAGGATCCCAGACCTTCTCCTGTCAGAGGTACTATTCTAGTAGCTTTTGTCTTATCTTCATTACTTTTCGATAGGGGTGCTACCCATAGTTTTATACTTGTTCCCGTTGTGGAGAGCCTTGGGCTCTGTGTTTCTTCTTCTTCCGATGTAATGACACTAAACACTCCATTGGGAACTAGAACGAATGGTGTGCGTCTGTGCAAGGAGTGCCTCCTTGAGGTTGGTGGGGGTCACATTCTATGGGGCCTCTATGTGTTGGAGATGAAGAGCTATGATGTCATTCTCGGGATGGACTGGTTGGTTCCCTTTCAAGCCTTCATGGATTGCTTCGTCATAGGGTGAGTTTCACGTCACTAGAGGTGGGATAGTTTCTATACAAGGGATAATGGGATGTCCAGTTAAGCCGAGCTAGACCCGAGCATCATGGGAGATGTGGTGTGACTGCCCAGATTTTGAGTTTATACCTGTATTATTAGGGGACTTGTCATAAGGATTTACCTCCAGTGGTTGATCGTTTCAGGGATGTCTTCCCGGACGACTTTTCAGGTCTACCTCCAGAGCGTGAGGTGGATTTCTCTATTGAGCTTGTGCCTGGAGTGGTACCAATGTCCATTCCTCCTTATAGGATTGCTACACCTGAGTTACAGGAGATCAAGAGACAGTTAGTGGAGTTACAATCAAAGGGTTTTATCTGATCCAGTACTTCTCCTTGGGGTTCTCCAGTCCTTTTTGCGAAGTAGGCAGACGGTACCCTCAGACTCTGTGTGGATTATCAGAAGCTGAACTAGTTGACGGTTAGGAACCGATATCCCTTACCAAGGATTGATGATCTTTTTGATCAACTTCGAGGATCACAAGTGTTCTCGAAGATTGACTTGAGATCTGGATATCATCTGTTACGTGTTAGACCATCTGATATACCGCTTACAACATTTCAGAGAAGATATGGTCTATACGAGTTCTTGGTTATTCCGTTTGGACTCACGAACGTGCCATCAGTTTTCATGGCTATGATGAATTGTGTGTTCCACCCTTATCTGTATTCTTTTGTGGTAGTCTTTGTGGATGACATCTTGGTGTACTCTCATACTTGACATGAACATTCTAGCCATCTTGTGATTGTATTGAGAACACTGAGAGAGCATTGGATATATGATAATCTCTCAAAGTGCCACTTTTGGATGGACCAGATACACTTCTTGGGTCATATCATTTCGGAGGCAGGAGTTGTAGTAAACCTAGAGAAGGTGAGAGCAGTAGTTTCCTGGGAGCATCCTAAGAACGTGTTTGAGATACAAAGTTTCTTAGGGCTGGATGGTTACTACAGGCGCAAGATCCAGGACTTCTCCTGCTTAGCAGCGTCGTTGACGGGTTTGACTGAGAAGGGTGTGATGTTCGTTTGGACAGAAGTTTGTGAGATAGCCTTTCAAGAGATGAAGAAGAAGTTGAAATCAACACCAATCCCGATACTTCCAGAGTAGGGAAAGAGCTATACAGTTTATTGTGATGCATCAGGTATTAGGCTGGGAGCTGCATTGATGCAGGGTGATCGAGTAGTTGCGTACGGGTCCCGGCAGTTGATGTCACATAAGAGGAATTACCCGATGCATGACCTCAAGTTGGCTGTAGTTGTTCATGCGTTACGCTGCTGGAGACATTATCTATTGGGAGTGCATTTTGTGGTTTTCACCGACCACAAAATTCTCAAGTATATATTTACTCAGCGCGACTGGAATCTGAGGTAGCGAAGGTGGGTCGAATATCTTCAATCCTTCGATTTTGAGCTTGCCTATACACCTGGTAAAGGTAATGTAGTTGCTGATACATTGAGCAGGAAGACTCAGACACAAGCGGTTCAAGAGGCCAGTGGTGAATGGTAACTTATGGCTTTGTTCTCTGAGATGCATTTGGAGGTGTAAAACAGTCAAGGGAAACCCTATATTTAATCTTTAGCTATGACTTCTACCCTTCTGGAAAGAGTGAGGATGAGATAGCTATCTGATTCAGAAGGCCTAGTCCTATAGAAGTCGGTGTCCAGTGAGGACCCTCCTCATGGATGGACGATAAGCGATGATGAGAAATGCATTTCCATGGATGAGAGTGGGTTCAAGGAGATATAAGCGAGGAGCTGAGGCGGGAGTTTCATGCTTCATCTTGGGCAGTTCATCCCAGAGTTACGAAAATGTACCGTGACTTGAGATGTCAGTATTGGTGGCCGGGTATGAAGAGAGATGTAGCTGGTTTTGTTATAAGATGTTCCACCTATCAGCAGGTGAAGGTAGAGCATCAGAGACTAGCAAGACTGTTACAACAGTTACCCATTCTGGAGTGGAATTGTGATGATGTCGCGATGGATTTCGGGATTGGTTTCCCGAGGTCACCTCGAGGAAATGATGTTGTGTGGGTTGTTGTGGATAGACTCACGAAGGTATCTCACTTTTTTCTGATCAAGGAGACCTTCGGTGTTGACGAACTCAGGAAGTTGTATATCTGAGAGATCGTACGTCTTCATGGGGTCCCTCATTCTATTGTTTCAGATAGGGACTCCCGTTTTATGTCTCGTTTATGGAAGATTTTTCAGAGGGCATTGGGTACACAGGTGCTTCTGAGAACAACTTACCACCCTCAGACCGATGGTCAGTCAGAGCGTATGATATAGGAGCTGGAGGACATGTTGTGTGCATGCGTCCTAGACCTTGTGGGATCTTGGGGGAAACATATACCCCTCATTGAGTTTTCCTATAATAATAGTTTTCAGGAAACTATTGAGATTTCACCTTACGAGGCTTTATATAGTAGGACATGCCGATCAACCTTGTGCTGGGTAGAGGCAAGTGAGGCTTCTTTACTGGGACCATGTCTCATGCAGGAGACTTCTGAGCAGGTCTAGTTGATTTTGAAGTGGATGGCTACAGCACAGTCTCGTCAGAAATCATTTGCTGATCATCGCAGATGACCCTTGGAGTTCATGGTCAGGGATCAGGTGTTTTTACATGTTTCACCATGGTTGGGACACTGACGGATCAGGAGACAGGGTAAACATTCACCGAGGTATGTGGGGCTATTCAAGATTTTGGAGAGATTTGGGCCGGTTGCCTATCAGTTGCAGTTACCACAGAGGTATTGGGATATGAATGATGTCTTCCATGTATCTCAGTTGCTCCGTTACATTCAGACCCATCTCACGTCTTTCAGCCCAAGGAGGTTGAGCTTCTTGTATATGCATCCTTTGAAGAGAATCCGATTCGTATCATTGATAGGAGCACGATGGTTCTCCGAGGCCGGTCAGTTCTTCTCGTACGGGTGTTATGGCAGCATGGCCGAGTGCCAGACGAAACCTAGGAGCGAGAGACCGACGTACGTGCTCAGTGGCCAGAGTTGTTCTGAGCTTTTTCTTTACCACCCTTGGAAGGGAAATTCGGGGATGAATTGCTTTAAGGGGGAAAGTTTGTAAGAACCCGGTTCTTATTCTGGAGGTACGGGTTTTTAATTTTCTCTTTTCCTTATGCAGTTTTGAGAAAATAAGGAAAATGGGGAAAAATCCCAAAACACTGTGGGTACACACCATGTACTTGTCCACACATCGTGTACTTTGGCTGTGTGGGATGAGTACACAAGGCGTGTAGCTGTGTTGGCGATGAAAGGTGTAAAAACCGACTACACGCCGTGTAGTGGGTATTTACATGCCATGTAGTAAGTCGGCAGGCGAATAGTAAGGCGGTGAAGGCATCCACTAGCTGAGCATCAGTACATGCCATGTACTCATGGATTACACGCCGTGTACTCATGTCGATTGATGAATAGTGCCACACTGGTGAGAAGCCACCGGAGGAATAGTTAAAAAATGGAAAGTACACACCGTGTACTCTATAGTACATGTCGTGTAGTATGTTTTTTTTCACTTAAAATGGTCATTAGCCTCCTCTATTCACAGAGAAGGCTTAGAACCGGAGGAGATCTTGGACGGTGCTTCAAGGACCTCCCGACCTCACACCGGGAACCCTTTTTCCACACCGTCAATCTCCTTGGAACCTCACGAGTGAGTTCTTCATTCTCCTTGCATAGCTATTGCCAATACTTCCTCTAAAGGAAGTTATTTGAGTTTGAAAAAGGTTATGTTCACATCATATCTACGTCGTTCTTGTGTGTTTTGAGGAGCGTCGTTCACGTATATCGATCAGGGGCGATCGAGGTAGGTATCTTGGTGTTTAAATTCCAAATGTTCTGTGTTTGTGTGTACCATTGTGCTACAAACCCATGTTGGGGTGTCGTGTGGCCGAGGACTTGGATGTTTTGAATACCTAGAATTGCATAGGTAATTAAATGTGATAATAAACTATTGTTTGGTATCGCTACTTGGATCCAGGACCACCCCAGGGGTGCGTTCCTTTGTTTATCCATTTTTCCAGGATACCCGAGGGTATTCCATGTTTATTTTGTGCATTAATTTTTCCTTGAGAGGAATTGTATACAATTTTCATGTTTGTGCATGGTGCTCGACCCCGTTACTTAATCATGAGGGCATGGTTATTATATAGCCTGAGGGAAAGCCTGAGGGAATTGTTATTATATAGCCTGAGGGAAAGCCTGATGGCATGGTTATTATATATCCTGAGGGCGTGGTTTTACTATATTATCCTGAGGGAAAGATTCTGATTGGCCTGAGGGCTTGGTACTGATGAGCACAGAATGTTATTAAATTAAATGGTTAAAAAGAAAATGGAAAAGAAACTGGTAGTAATAGTTAATTTTGAGTACTTACTAGTTTACTGCATTTACTTTTGTAAACTGTAGTTTCATATTTTCACACAGTTGGGAACAAGCCTTTGGTGGGTGCCTACTGGGATTTATTTCTCACACCATGTTTGGGTTATGTATTCGGCCCAAAAAGACTATGTTGTTGCAGGTGTAGATAAGGGAAAGGGTCCCAATACAAGTACATGATTGTTGTAGAGGAGTAGGAGAGCATGGGACCAAGCTTAGGCTTGCGATGCTGCTGAGTTCCTGTTGCACTATTCTGTTTTGTTCTGTTGTACCTGTACTTTCCATTGTATTGTACTATTGTGTAACATGTTTTGGCTGTTTTCTTATAACTAGAGACATGTTACATCCTTATCTATATAACGTTTGGTTATCTTTTACTACAGTTGTTCATTTTAAATGTGTTTGGTTTATTCCTTCTGCTGTTGTTGTATGTTTGTATATTTTATTCTGCTGCACTACACTTTGACAAATGAGGGAATAATTTCCCCACTATCAGACCTAGGCCCTCGCTGCTAGTTGGAAGCCTCTGGTGTTTGGGGAAATGCGCTTGAGGTCATGTGACCAACCGGGTCTGGGGCTCCCATTGAGTAGCTTTCGAAACCGGGACATTACATTTGGCATGGTAATGTCAATTGTAAAAATACACCAAGATATCGTCCATGAGTACCATGACAAAAGAATCTAGATAATTATGGGAAACATAGTTCATCATTTCCATGAATACTGCTAGTGTGTTCATGAGATCGAATTACATAACCAAATACTCCTATAAACCGTACCCTATATGAAAATATATGAGAGGTATGTCTTATGGTTTAACAAACACTGGATGATAACTGAATCTCAAATAAATTATTGAGTATATCCAAGCTCCTTAGATTTTTTCAAAGAGATCATATATCAATGAAATAGGATTACAGTTCTTAACTATCAATTGGTTCAATTTCTGTTATTCCATATATAGACAAAGAGTTTTATCTTCCTTTTTCTTAAAAAGGACAAGAGAAACCCACAAAGAAGTACTGGGACAGATAAACCCTTTTTCCTCTAAATCCTCTAGTTGCCTCTTGATCACTTTTATCTTAGTAGTAGCTATTATATAAAGAGGAATGGATACCACTGCAGCTCTTGGAACAAGCTAGAATGATAACTCTACCTCTATCTCTAGAGGTAAAATAAAATATTCATTCCAGAAAACATCCCTAAAATTATCAACCACTAGAGGGAAATATGCATGGCATGTTCTAGATCATCTAGATATAAACTCACAATCTGGGATGTCATCCCATCCATCCCATGATGCTTGGGTCTAGCTCATCTCCCCTGGACATCTTCTTCACCCTTGTGAATAAACTGCTCTCCCTCTAGTGATGTAAATTTCACCCTTTGGGGATAGAAATCAATGAGATCATGAAAGGAAACCATAAAGTATATCCCTAGAATGATTTAAAGTCTTTTAATATCAATTATAATGAGGTACCATGCAAAGTGACACCAACCAATTTCAAGGGGGCACTCCTTTCACTAATGCACATCCTCTGTTCTAATACCCAATGGAGTATCCAGTGTCATAACACCCCCAGAAGTCTGAACACTGAGCCCAAGGATCTCAAAAATGGGAATTAATATAAATCTATGAGAATCCTTTATATTGAAAAGTACATAAGCTAAATTAGATGCTACTAGAATAGTACCTCTGATAGTAGAAGGTCTGAGATTCTACTCCTCAAGGGACTATTGCACTACATATATTTGGATTGAACCGCATCCCTATGATACTACCTGGCTACCCTGAGCAGATCCACCCTGCTGTCACTACATGTCTAGGGTATGACTACCACAACCACAACCACCACCTTGGCCTAATTAGCGAAATGTACTTTAGATACCCACTGGATGAGAAGATGATGACCCTGCTCTTGAACAAGGAGTCAGTGAAGACCCTCTCTCGCTGTCTTCTAGAGGAAACTTATAAAAAATCTATATATATAACATATCTTTCCACAGGATTAGTAATTGAATGGATCTCTCATACAATATTTCCTTTTATTTCCTAGCCTACATAATTGGTAGCACCTCACCGGGATACCTGAGTATGTGGTCTAGCTACTAATATCACCATGTGGAATCTCCAGATGATGTTTCATTCTAATGGTCGATGTAGTACTAGATCTAGATGCCAAACCTCTATCGATCTCAACCCAAACTCTATCAGGTTACACTCTATGATAAGTGCATAATTCACTATTCTAGAAATGGTAGTCAGCCAAAAAACATTCACCTATGATCGGATGTCATACCTGATTCCATCCTCAAAATTCCTAACATTAGTTAACTAGTCCCCCATTAAAATAGTTACAAAGCAATGAACCTTTGTAAAATGGTTTGAGAAATTTCTAATTGATAACACGTCGTACTCCAGGTGCATGAAATATCGGTCTTTATCAGCCCTCAAAATATTAGGATAAAAGTTTTCATATAAGGCGATATGAAAATACCTCCAAGATATCTCCCGATAAAGATCCATATGAGTAATGACTTCCTTCCATCAGTTGGAAAAATAACACAACATATACGTAGTGATATTTACCCTCCTATCAAGAGGTGTCTCTATATACTCAAATATATATAGCATGACCTCTCTCCATGACTCAGCAGCTTGTGGTCTTCCATCCCCCAAAAACATGGGTGGATGGTTCTACTGGAAATAAAACGTCAATTATTCCATTATTGGGGATGGTCATGGTGCTCCATGAAAGGTCTATATGAATTGCATAAAACTCTCATTGACCTGTTCCTCATCACCTATGTATGGTATAATTGTTGGTTCCTTAGTTGGAACTACTCAAGGATCCACCAATAGTCCATTTCCCATCACCTCCAGAGTGTGGTCATCACCACCCTAAGGTATCCAATTCAAAAATCCAGCATTGGTGGTCTAATTCATTATCAACTCGCCCATGTTTTGGTGCTAATTCAAAGTCTACAACCTATAAACCTACATTGGTGGCCTATTTAATTACACAGGCCATGCCTATCAATTTAATTCATCGATTTAAATTCATTTCAAGGCAATGCTGAAGGAATTGGGAATGCAGAACAATGATATATATAAACAGTCAGCATTATATGAAAATCATTATACCACCTACAATAGGTTTGTAGAGGATATATCATCTAGTATCAACTCTTGATTCAACTCAGAATAGGAGAAAAAAAAAAGAACAGATGAAGAATCTATAAATTGGGCATATTAGCTCACATATAAATAGAACAAATAATGCCAAACCAAATTAATAATGGAAAAAAAGGAACTGAGAACTCAACGATGTGGATTAAATGAGGTCTAAAGTGCTCAATTTTGGTATTAGATGGAGACAATCTATCGATTGAAAGAATATTCATCAATAGGACATATCAAGAGGGAGAGGCTATCCAACATATGAATAATGAGAAAAATTAAGTTATAAATATATTTAATTAGGAAAAAATGGTAATTTCCCAAGAATTATAAGGTCACATCGTTTGGACACATGGTTGGCCAAACCGTGCACCAACCATGCACCAACTGTGCACCTCTTGCTGTAGGAAGGGGAACACTGCTTGGTTTCCTCACACTAGTTGTCTAACCATGAAAAACTAAACTATCAAAACTATAGATATCATCACAAGGGTGTGGTTCCCAAGTTACATTGTTTATCTTACTATGTATCATGTAGCATCCCACTTTCCAACCCTGTAAGGTTAGAAGTAACTATGTGGCCAGCCCTGCAAGGTTTCTACTAACCAAGAGCCAAGCCATTTTCACCCCAAAAGGTTGGGTTCCTGGCTCCGAACAATCCCCTAACACCCTCATAACCTCCATGGTCTCAATGGGAATACACATTAAGCCATAATTAAGCATTTAAACTAATAATTGATGGAAATTAAAGGAGATGTACCTAAGGAAAGAACTGAGTTATTAAATATCCTCTACCATGGATTGATGACTTGTTCCATTAGATATATGGTGATCAACACTTCTCTAAGATAGATCTTCGGTTAGAATATTATCCTATAAAGGTGAAGGAGGATATCCAAGACTACTTTTTCATATATGGTTATATCACTAAAAGTTCATATTGATTCCTTTGGGAATTACTAATGCTCCACATATCTTCATGGACATAATGAATATATTCTTTTGGGATTACCTTGAAAAATTTGTGTTAGTATTTATAGATGATATTTTTGTCTACTTAAAAAGAAAAGAGGAACATGACGAGTATTTTCAAGTTACACTGAATGCCTTGAGAAAGAATTTTTTTTATGAACAGTAAAAAAAATGCAATTTTTGGATGGAGAAAGTTACATTCTTGGGGAATGTTATCAATAACAAAGGGATATCTATAGATCATTCAAAAACAGAGGCTATTGAAGGATGAACCAACCCAGCATTTGAGATAGAGATATGTAGTTTCCATGGATTAGTTGGGCACTATTGTATATTTTTGAGAAATTTTTACTGACCATCAATCCCACTAACCAAACTAACTTGGAAATAAGTGATGTTTATCTAGACCGATGAATGTGAAGAGAGCTTTATAGAGTTAAAGAAGAGGCTAATCACTACACTTCACATTACTCGCAAGTGAGGAAATTTTTTAATCTATAATGATACATCAAAAAAGGTATTGGGTTGTGTACTCAAGAAAAATGAAAATGTGATAGCCTATTCCTCTCACTACCAGAAAACTGCCGTTTAGCGGAGGTTTTTTCGCGGCGGTTTTTAAAACCGCGGCGAAACACGTTTCGGGCCGCCATTTCGCAGCGGTTTTAAAAACCGCCGCGAAAAACTGCCGCTAAACGGCAAAAAAAATATTTTATTTTTATTGTTTTTATTTTTTTTTAATTTTATTCGAGGATTAGCGGCGGTTTTTTAAAAAACCGCCGCGAAATAGCGGCGGTTTCGGTAAAACCGCCGCGAAATGAAATGAAAAAATAAAAAAACACGAGAAACCCCGAAATCACTAAAACGACCATAACTTTTGATCCGGGCGTCTGTTGAAGCACCACGACCAGTCAAATCGAAGCTCATGAAGAGATCTAGAGGAACATATAATCAGAACCGTGAGACGGTCTAAGGTGTGGAAGATATTAGAGTTATAAGAAAGTTGAAAAAAGTTATCCACCTTCAAACGGCCATAACCTTCACTCCGGGTGTCCGTTTGGATTCTACCACATATCAAATCGAAGCCAGCGAAGAGAGCTACACACTTGTTTGACAGAAGTAAGCTTTTGTCATATTTTTTGACCCCAAAACCCCTCTGAAGGCCACCAAAACCCCATTTCCGTCACCGGTGTCCCGTCGAACTTGTCTTCAAACAGACCTAACTTTCGATCCATGTGTCAGTTCGGCCTCCTCCACCTTCCGGATCATAGCTCGTTCCATGAGATTCAGTTTGACTAGTCGCGACACCCACATGCACTCTTAGATCATTTGTTATGGCCTTTTTAGTGGGTATCGGGTTTGTTATGTTTTTCAATGCCTCGTTTCTAGCACCCGTTCCCCGTCAGTTTTTTTAAATGGTCATAACTTCTGATCCGCCTGTCCATTCGGACTCTTTCACCTTTCAGGTCGAAGACCGTTTCAAGATCTTTGATTTGACTGGTTGCGGATCTAAAACGGACTCTCGGATCATAAGTTATCCCCGTTAATGTGAGTCCAATGTTTTTGTCTCTTTATGACCGTTTTGATGAGTTTTAACGGTAGCTCCATTTATTACTGTTTATTTGGGTTTCCATGACTTGTTATCATTATCAATGGTTTTTTATGGGTTATTATGATGATTATGTTGAATAATTAAGGAGTTTTCCAGAGTTGTCATGAGTTTTCATGCGTTCTCATTCTTTCTAATGCCTCATTTTTCATATGCTTCTCCATCCCTTTTCATGCGTTTTCATGATTTTTCATCCCTTATCACGTCTTTTCATACTTTTTCATGTGTTTCCTTTATTATTTATTATTTATTATTTATAATATACTTTAATTTATTTATTTTCTTTTATTTGTAACTGGTTATTTATTATTTATTATTTTTTATTTATATTTATTAATTATTTATGTTTATTTATTATTTATATTTATTTATTATTTATAATTTATTATTTATATTTATTTATTATTTATTATTTATATTTATTTATTATTTATTATTTATTATTTATTATTTATTATTTATTATTTATTATTTATTTTTTATTATTTATTTTTTTATATTTATTTAATAGTGATTATTTATTAGTTATTATTTATTAGTTATTATTTATTAATTATTAATTATTATTTATTAATTATTATTTATTATTTATTATTTATTATTTATATTTATTTATTATTTATATTTATATTTATTTATTATTTATTATTTATATTTATTTATTATTTATTATTTATTATTTATTATTTATTATTTATTATTTATATTTATTTATTATTTATTATTTATTATTTATTATTTATTATTTTTATTTATTTATTTAATATTTAATATTGAATATTGAATATTTATTATTTAATATTTATTATTCATTATTGATTATTGATTATTGATTATTGATTATTGATTATTGATTATTGATTATTGATTATTTATTATTTATTATTTATATCTATTATTTGTTATTTGTTATTTATATCTATTATGTATTTATTATTTATTATTTATTATTTATTATTTATATTTATTTATATTTTATTATTTTATTATTTTTTATTTTTTATTTTTATTTATTTATTTAATATTTAATATTGAATATTGAATATTTATTATTTATTATTCATTATTGATTATTGATTATTGATTATTGATTATTGAATATTGATTATTGATTATTGATTATTTATATCTATTATTTGTTATTTGTTATTTATATCTATTATGTATTTATTATTTATTATTTATTATTTATTATTTATTTATGTTTATTTATTATTTATTAATTATTATTTATTATTGATTATTGATTATTTATTATTTATTATTTATCTTTATTTATTATTTATTATTTATTATTTATTATTTATTATTTATATTTATTTATTATTTATATTTATTTATTATTTATTATTTATATTTATTTATTATTTATTATTTATTATTTATTTATTATTTATTATTTATTATTTATTATTTATTTATTATTTATATTTAATTATTATTTGTTATTTATATTTATTTATTATTTATTATTTATTATCTATTATTTATTATCTATTATTTATTATTTATTATTTACTATTTATATCTATTATGTATTTATTATTTATTATTTATTTATTATTATTGATTATTTATTATTGATTATTGATTATTTATTATTTATTAATTATTTATGTTTATTTATTATTTATTATTAATTATTAATTATTTATTATTGATTATTGATTATTGATTATTGATTATTTATCTTTATTGATTATTTATTATTTATTATTTATTATTTATTATTTATTATTTATATTTATTTATTATTTATTATTTATATTTATTTATTATTTATTATTTATATTTATTTATTATTTATTATTATTTATTATTTATATTTATTTATTATTTATTATTTATTATTTATTATTTACATTTATTTATTTAATATTTAATATTTAATATTTATTATTCATTATTGATTATTTATTATTGATTATTGATTATTTATTATTTATTATTTATTATTTATTATTTAGTATTTATTACATATTATTTATATCTATTATTTATTTTTTATTTTTTATATCTATTATGTATTTATTATTTATTATTTCTTATTTATTATTTATTATTTATTATTTATTATTTATTATTTATATTTATTTATTATTTATTATTTATATTTATTTATTATTTATTATTTATTATTTATTATTTATTATTTATTATTTATTATTTATTATTTATTATTTATTATTTTTTATTTATTATTTATTATTTATTATTTATTATCTATTATTTATTATTTATTATTTATTATCGATTATTTATTATTTATTAATTATTTATGTTTATTTATTATTTATTATTTATTATTTATTATTTATTATTTATTAATTATTATTGATTATTTATCTTTATTTATTATTTATTATTTATTATTTATTTATTATTTATTATTTATTATTTATTGTTTATTGTTTATATTTATTTATTATTTATTATTTATATTTATTTATTATTTATTATTTATTATTTATTATTTATTATTTATTATTTATTTATTATTTATATTTAATTATTATTTGTTATTTATATTTAATTATTATTTATTATTTATTATTTATTATTTATTATTTTTTATTCCTTATTTATTATTTCTTATTTATTATTTATTATTTATTATTTATTATTTATTATTTATTATTTATTATTTATATTTATTTATTATTTATTATTTATTATTTATATTTATTTATTATTTATTATTTATATTTATATATTATTTATTATTTATTATTTATTTATTATTTATATTTAATTATTATTTGTTATTTATATTTATTTATTATTTATTATTTATTATTTATTATTTATATCTATTATGTATTTATTATTTATTATTTATTATTTATTATTTATTATTTATTATTTATTATTTATTATTTATTATTTATTATTTATTATTTATTATTTATTATTTATTTTTGTTTATTTATTATTTATTATTTATTATTTATTATTTATTATTTATCTTTATTTATTATTTATTATTTATTATTTATTATTTATTATTTATTATTTATTAGTTATTATTTATTAGTTATTATTTATTATTTATTATTTATATTTATTTATTATTTATTATTTATATTTATTTATTATTTATTATTTATATTTATTTATTATTTATTATTTATATTTATTTATTATTTATTATTTATATTTATTTATTTTTTTATTATTTATAATTATTTATTATTTATTATTTATTATTTATTATTTATTTATTATTTATATTTAATTATTATTTTTTATTTATATTTATTTATTATTTATTATTTATTATTTATTATTTATTATTTATTATTCCTTATTTTTTATTTATTATTTATTATTTATTATTTATTATTTATTATTATCGAGTTTATATCTATTATTTATGTATTATTTGTTTTTTCAATTAATATATATAAGTATATTAAATTCTGTTTATTAACCACATGACGAGCTTGCTGGAGTGGTAAAGTCTTTGGAAAATATGCAAGAGGTTAGGGGTTGAAATCTCACCAAACGCAGAATTTCTATATATTGCATGGGCATGCATGTGCATGTGCATGTGCATGAGATGTGCATGCATGGATACATAAAGTAAATAAAATAATACGAAATAAAATAAGTAAATAAAATAAATAAGATAAATAAATAAAATAAAATAAAATAAATACGAAATAAAATAAATAAATACGAAATAAAATAAATAAATACGAAAAATAAATAAATAAATAAATAAATAAATAAATAAAATAAATAAAATAAATAAAATTAAATAAAATAAATAGATAAAATAAATAAATAAATAAATAAATAAATAAATACGAAAAATAAATAAATAAAATAAATAAATAAATAAATAA